>VUQI01003372.1:20046-41119 GCA_015106735.1 Paratilapia polleni | reverse complement strand
CCGGGTTTTTGGTTTTTTTTTTTTTTTTTTTTTCTCCCCAGGACTGCAGAGAACATCTTTGATGCTGACTTCAAAGTAACACGATGCAGCAAACATGGGTGAGCACTTGTTTTCTAATGCAGACGAGCACTTTTGTTCTATAGCTTGTTTACTGAGCAACTCTTCCATCTGTGCTGGAATGATAACGGAGTGGAGGAGCGTTAATGGGCAGACTGAATGTCAGACTCATTCCTACGGTTTTTGTTATGCAAGTATTACACATCAATATGTTGTTGTGTTTAGCCACTGAACATCACATTTATGCCTTTGGCTAGCAACGGTCTAGAGAGTTAAAACAGTAGCTTACACAGTCATAGTTCTAGAGTATGCATGACAAATGCTTATTTAAAAACAGTATTTACAGTAAGAAAAAAAAAATGTCACAGTTAACTGAAGTGCATGGAATGCAAACTCTAAACATGAGATTCAAACTTCATAGCATGTTTTTAATAAATGATCTGTGTTTGGTGACCAGTGTGTAGTGTTACTAAATAAGTCATTACAGAGCTAAAATATAGCGGGGCTTCTAAACATGCAGCAAGGTAGGTAGGCGTGACATGTCACTGTCAGAACTCTTTAGTGTCTTTATTTTCAAACAGGTGGAGTCTCTGCTCTGCTGTCAGCCCTTCCTTCAGACTCTGGAGGGATGAAGAGAGGAAAAAAAGCAGATGTTAATAAAGTTTATGATGAGCAGAACTCTGGACAAATGTGCTGGTCCTGAGCAGGCAGTGTTTCTCTCAGTGTAAATCTGCTGTCACACACAGTTATTACTATAGACATACATACGTAGACGCCGCATTGAGGATGTGGCAAACCTCATTCTTGTGCCGCGTGGAGCTGTTCGAACCGTTTTACAGTCAAAACCAGGGCCCTGTACCACGGAGCGAGTTCAGCATACCCAGGGTATGTTTCCTAACATCGCCAATCAGGATAAGCGGTCACACGAAGCTGGTTATCAACTGGCTAAGTTAACCCAGGGTTTCCCGATCTAGGTACGAGTGTGTTCACATGAAAGAGGTGGTGTTGGCAGGATCTGACCAATCACATTGATTAGTGTACCTGCAGCTGAGCGACTGATTTTACAAAGGAAGAGTGAACTATAATATTAGAAAAATATGAAGAGGTTACACACACAATACAGAATGAAAGTAACACAGCTGCTGTAGATAAATCAGCGGTGTGAGAGGAAAAGCTCTGTACAGGAGTCTAGTGTTAAAAGCGCTGTATGAATGTGTGAGCGCTTTAAATGTTTTGCTCAGTAAGACTGGAAAAGAGCTGCTATATTAATAAAATTTAGCCTATTTGTAGGCAGGAAGAAAAGCTGGCAAAAATGCCAATTGTGTGAGCTAACAGACTTATCAATATTAAAACTTTATCATTAAGACATGGGAGAATCTGATGGATTATAATGGAGTATTTCATTAAATTAATCTTTAAATTTGCATAAGACACTTTTAGTTTTTACTCTTGCAGCTGCAGTCCTGATGGTGTTTATTGTTCTGAGAGCAAGTAAAGAATTAATACAAAAACAGAATTCAAATGTAGGCTTAGTCTACCTGCCATTGATATCAAGTCCACAAGTACAGATTGGTGTCCTGATTTATATATCAATGATTAGAGAACAACAAAATTGTTGTAAAATTGTTTGCAGCCAACAGGAAAAAAATAAAAATACATAAACAAATAAAAAAAAACACAGAAAGTTGCATCTAAAAATCAGTATTTCTTACTGACTCTCATCAGAGAAATACGAAAACATGAGATGCTATTAAAAAACTTTCGACCCTCCTGCTGTCCGTGCACAGAGGTCTGAGGGATCTTCCAGGAGTAGTGACGCTATTTTCCAGAGGATTAATTGGTCAGTAGGCTGTGATTTCATACCTGCTGATCTCTAATCTGGAACCTAACCTGCTCTGGAACAGGTTAGGTTCAGCATAAGTTACCATGGCGATTTACCCCAGTAAGAAGTGAACCACCTTCATAGTACGGAAAACCCAGGGTTAACCCCAAAGTTACCTGGATAAGACAAAATCCTGCTTCATAGTACAGGCCTCAGATCACATGGGATTACCTTTCACAGGTAAGACTGAACACGTGTTTTTTATTGTATTTGGCCATTATAACATTTTGAAAACAGAATTTGCTGACGTGGTGGATAACACTGTGAAGTATATAGTTTCACTGCTAAAATAATATGAAGATCACTGTCAACTGCAGTGTCTTATGCAAACTTTTTTTCATATTTTTGTCTCAAAGATTACCAATATTAGTACTTAAATTGATATAAATCACTGAATATAAAAACTAATTTTTTATTTAGAAAACCTACAGATGTTATATCTACATGTCAGGATCTGGTTATTATAAACATTTATCATCACAGTAACAGCGTTACAAACATTGGTGGCTGTAAACACTCAAAAGCATTAGAAAAATACACACGGTTTGGTGCCTGCCTGTATCCTAAACATACATGGAGTGGTTAACATTTATAATTATCAGAGAAAGTCACATACGTTATTTTTGGTGCCCATCAGTTTTCCCAATATATATTAGTGCGTGTGTGAATGTGTGAACGAGAGGCATTAGCTTAAAAACCTAAACTAGAAACTAGAAAGGCACTTTATGAAGTTCAGTCCATTTACTTGTATTAGTTTAAAGGGCAGATCGGCCACATCCAATATGGTGGACGCGCTGACGTATCGCAGCAACGGGCCAACCCGCTCAGTGAGGTGTCTATGTATGTATGTCTATGAGTATTACACCTCTCAAATGGAATGTTTGCACACCACACTACAACTGATAGCAAACCCTTCATTAGCATGTGTGCTATGGAGCCCCAAACACACACAAAAGGCAGCATAAAATGAGTATAATTAGACCACAAGTATGTTAAAGTCAGCACTTTTCCTTTACCTCCAGGTTATTCCACTTTTTCAATGTATAATCCACTAACTCCTTTTAATTTTAATTTTTTTTAATTTAACTGATAAATTAAAAAATTTAATTCTAAGTTTCAAGTTTTAGTTTCCTTTTTTTATTTATCTATATTTTTTGTTTATTTTCAGTGTTTAATTATCTTTACCTTTGGAGACACGAGGTAGCTTTTGCTGCTGCTTATTCTAGTGCTAATTACATATATTGGATCTTTCATAAAAAATGAAACATGTTGATGTGAACGCTATTTTCAAAGTTATAAACTAGGAATCATGGTAACTCCAATGTGAAGTTATATCACGTGCACTGTAATTTCAAACTAAAAGTTAGCTGTAGCTAGCTCAAAATGTTGGTAATGTATATGTTCAGTCATTGCTATGGTCTGTATTTAGTAGGGATGTTCCTGGTGACTAATTTACTAGTCGTTTAAATGAGAGGAAAAAGAAACTGACTAGTCGACTAGTCTGAAAGACAGAAAACACTCAAATGGACAAAATTAAACAGTGGCCAAGCAAATATGCAAATGTATTTTAAGAGATATATGAAATCGTTAACTATGTTCCTTGTTAGTCAAATCATGTTTTAAATGTCACTGGAACGTGCGACACTTTGCACTGTGTACAACACTGCGCACAATGTCAGATTAGGTTGAAGAGTTTGGCTAACCTTAGCAGTGTTAGCAGTAACAGTCTTGGTTTCTTCCATGCTTGAGTTCGCATTGAGTTTACACATTGCTTTGGTTGCTTGGTCACATTACAGTTTATTCTGACATAGTTGCTCATTTCTGACATCAAAGTATTGCAGAACTGTGCCAGTTAGCACGGCTGTCATCTGTTTACTTTCCCCTTGCCCTGTGACAACTTCCCTTCAGAGAGAGAGCGGGGAGCACAGCGGTCTGTCAGGGCTGCAGCCCTGGTTAGTGGCATTGTAACATCTTTGAATTGGCAACATTAACACACTAACAAAATAAGAATAATATGTTTAACTGACTAGTATTTCTGGTGCAGACTAGCAAGGACAGCAATGTTTAAACATCTATTCTACTAGTTGTGGACATCCCTTGTATTAAGCACTTATTTTAAAAACATAATTTGATTCCAAATATTAAATTACTGCTAAGACAAAAACAGCAAAAAGAAATTTCATGTTAACAGGCCTATCTGAAGATGGATTCAAGCAAAATAAACTGAGTTTGATTTTATCAGGTAATTGAAGATGAAGGAAAAGTGCCAAGTTTTACATTTTGTACATGTCATTTTAATTATTTACCTGTTTAACAGTGCTGTTTAATTAATTCATTAATTAGTTACGAATTCAGGTATATCTTGACTGGTCTGATAAACTTCAGCTTTTTATTAGGTTTGGGACTTCATTGTTTAGCTCTGTGTAAGCAGCTCCTTCACAAAATACAGTACATGGCTGGTGAAGTGAAAGAACCCACAGACTGGTAATCAACCCCAGTGATACATCAGACACTCTTCACCACCATGCATGTGTGGGGTATTTGTGCATACTAATGTGCAGCTGTGACTCAGATCTTTTGAGTGGCTTGAGAAGTGGAGAACAGGAGGGTGTGCTTAAACCATCCGTGGGTGCGTCTGGTTTGGTTTACCTAAAGGAGAAGGGGGAGGAGGCCTACACGTCCTCAGCAGCCCTAACTGTCCCAGGGCATGTCTCGACTCACAGACTGAAGACAGAAGGGGGAAAACACACCGGCAAGTGTGTGTTAGACTACCGTGGTGTTTCATTTGCAATACAATGCCTAGACTGCAGTTCTGGTGGGAGTCACGACATGGATCAGGAAAATGCAGCCGGTGGGCATGCAATGCTGCATGCAACTTAGCAGGTGACCTGTAGGTGGCAGCAAGTCACTGGAAAAGGCTTCTCAGACTTCTTGGGGCTGGAGTTAACTACCTTCAAAATCTGCTGTAACTTAGGCAATGATACAATGGGTGATAGAGTTCAATGGGGAAACCCTGAATTAACACCACAGAGGAATGGAGCACTGATTTCACTCTTAGCATGCCCCTTCACACAAAACCCACCTTTGATCTCATGGTGCGCTCTGAGCGTTTTGCTGCAGCAGCTGCCATCTTGAGGATATCAGGGTTGCTTTTGGACTTCATGATATCTGGAGGGAAAATGTGTCAGTCACAATAAGGTGCGAGTCTGGGTGAATTCAGTAAGAACATGGCACAGGGTGTATTTTTGAGTGTGTTTTCGTACCGTATCCTCCTCGCTCCACCTCCTCCAGCGTCGACTCCCCGAGCGCCTCGTGAGCCAGCTGCAGCTGGTCTCTGAGCCGGCCCAGATCCCGCTCTGCTTTGGCCTTGACGATGCTCAGCTCTGTGTAAATGTCCTTGTACTTATCTGTTGCATATTTCTTGTCCTGAAAGCACATTGTTTGGCAGTTCAGAGAAAGGATAAGGTTTTATCTTTGGCTCTTTCACGAATTTATGAGGGGAAAAAAAACAAAACAAAAAAAAAAACTAAAATGTACTCTTTGGGCTGCTTGGAGTTCGTCTTTTAGGGAGTTAATTTCCTGCTTCAGGTACTGGACTTCAGACTCCTTCACTCGCAGCATAACCTGGAAAATAAGAAGAGAGAAATATGCTAAAAATAACAGCCAAGTCATTTTGAGGGTTAAACATTAAAGCATGAAATGCTATTAAAACCTCACTAGAGCAGACTTGCTTTCACATGTTTTATATCCAGGAACTCATGCATGACATTTTATTTTATTGCTTGGCTTGAACCTTACTTCTAACTCATAGAGCTCTTTCCCCTGTATTGTGGTGTTTGTGTCTCCCACTCCATCCTCAGAGGTCATGGAGCGCATCTTTGTGATTTCTGCTGCCAGTCGATTGTTCAGCTCCTAAAAACATCCCACAGAAGCCAATATGAACAGTCAGAATGGCAGGAGTGCTTTCATGCATACTAGGACAGTTGTAACACAGTCATTTATCTGTGCAAAGGTGAGCAGTGTGCATCTGCATTTGCACCTGGTTGTGTGCGTTGAGCTCCTGGTTCTCTCTCTGACACTGCCTGAGGGCCTGCCTCTCAGCCTCCAGTGCCTGGGCCAGGTGGGCGTTTTCCAGGCACTTCTGGGAATACTGTTCTGACAACACCTCTATCTCCCGCTGGAAAGAACACAGCTCCTCCCTGAAAGACAACGCAACAGCATGCTGAGAGGAAAAAAAACAAAACAAAGCAAAAACTTCAGGAGTAAAAACCTGAAGGTCAGGCAATCTTTAGGATCCGTCAGTTTGGGGTTAAAGTAGTTGAGTTCCAGCAGTCCTTTGCCATCTCCTATTCGAAACGGAGTCAATAAACAGTGGCAAATTGTCAATCACAATTTAAAAACAAAAAAAGCTTCCCATTTAATCCGGCATCAAAGTAAACAAAGAAGGAGAAGTTAAAAAAATATAAAATCACTTTAATGAAATGCAGTTTGATTTATTGTCAACACCTGCACTTCCACACATGTCAACGCGTGAAGCATCACAGGGTGCTGAGCTGCTGAACAGAGTGTTTGCATGCATGTTCCAGCAAGTCATGAGTGACACCTGCACAGCCAGCAGCAAGGTATCAGTCCAACCATCTTACAGTCAGGCTAGACTCAGAGTTCAGATACATTAGCCATCACTTTTTCAGATTGCTCTTAAACACACATATAATACTTGTACAGACAATTTTTAACCTCGTCCTCTGGCTCAATTTCCCCTGTTTTCAGAGTGCTTTCTCGCTTTAAGACTCGTGCATTAGTCTCCCACTTAATGGACTAGTAAATTAGTCAATAGGACCATGCCTTTTATGTTGCCATGACAGGGATCCCATTACCAGAAAATGGGATCTCAAACTGCAGACAAGCTCTAGGCAGGCTCAAGGCACAGCATTTTATTTAACCTGTAATGCTACAACAGTGAGCAGCGAGCAGGAAATGAACACAGTGGTGTTACCTGTCCTTATTTTATTTTTCTTTTACATATTAAACAAATTACATATATTACCTTTCTGCTATATCTTTTTAGTATCTAAAAGTAGGAAAAGAAACTAACTGAAAAAGTGAAATAACACCATCTGTGTAGCTATCTTTAACTATTGTGTTAATTTAAACAAGGACAAGTAGTATCCTAAATCAGTTTAATCCTCAAACTATTTGTATGGATGGGCTTTTTGTCACTGTGGAAGAGCTCATGTTTCATCATAGGACAAAGGTGCTCGCTTAGAACAATTTTGTGCTGATTTCCAGTGACCATTCTAACTTAGGGGACGAGGACTCAAACCATGCCAGCATGCCATGCCCCTGTGTAACAGATCCCCCCTCTCACTGGGGGTCTGTTACACAGGGAGTCAGTGGTTCAGGTTTTACTTATACACTGTCTTTGTAAGATATTCTAAATATATTTAGAAACTCAACTCTCATATCGATCAATTTTATGGAAAGCCCTTCTTTTTCTTTTCATTATGCATGTTTACAAAAGGCTGTTCTTACAGTTTGTTCTATAAAAAACTAACTACATAACTACATTTTTTGATACGTCCCACCAGTGATAAGCACCTGGCATTATCACTGAAGGAACAATTGGTTCAGCCAATCTGGTGACTCATCTGCTAGTTTGTCACCGCAGGGACAACAGAGGTTTCATAAAAAAGTTGGAAAAACACACTTTTATTTATTTATTTTTTTTAGAATAAACCTGCATGCGTTCCATTTTTCTTTGATTAATTTGATCCAAGCCACAACACTGTGGCACTGCAGCTATGGAGACTCACTCGTGCTGTCTGCGGATCTCCTCGATGTCTGCATTCTCTGTGTTGTTGTTGGCCTTGCGAGCCTTTTCCAGCTCCTTCTCCAGCTCTGTACGATGGGCGTTTTTCATCGCTTCAATAGCTGAGTTAACACACACAAAATGGTTTTTATCACATCTTACTAAACTGCGTTATCATCAAGTTGTGATGAGCTAAAAACACGGCAGATAAAAGACATATTTGGGATGAATTTCTTCTGCTCACCTGCGATGGTGGCTGCGGTCTCCTCTGCCAGCAGCCTGTCTTTCTCCTCCTTCAGGTTCTCCAGCTCTCTCTGGTGTTTCTTCTGCAGCTCGTCGATCACCTTCTGATGAGACTCCTCCATGGCGGCGAAGCCCCTCTCACAGGTGGCCTGCGGCAAAGAGCGAGCACAGTGCTGTGAGTTTACAGGTCATCTGGACATGGGACCAAAAGGTTCTCCTGATCATATGAGCTGAGCAGGAGAAAACCCTCCTGGGCCCTTATATAATTATAATCCAGTAAAGATCGTCCATTTATTTCCAGCAAATCACTTGCAAGCTAGAGCCTGTCAGCCATGAGCAAGTTGAGCCTGCGAGAGTACAAAAAGGGTTAAGAGGAATGACAGGATACACAATACACTGAAGAAAGGCACAGACAATGAGAAAGGAGGGTGTAAGAAAGAAAAGCTGCCATTTCCTGTCCACAGCAAAACATCCAAGCTTCTGGAAATCTGGACTACAAACAGCACTTGTATTCTACAGCCAATGTACAAATTCTAATCTGCCTGGGGGCAGCAAATCTTTGATGGAATGTGGGGTTAAGCTGATAAAATAATTGGGTGTCTCAAACACTGCAGGTAAATGTATTGTAGGACATCCAGGTCAGCTTGCCAAACTGGCACCTCTGGATGGTGCGGACAAAGAGGGAGGAGAATAATCCTCAATCCTGCTACATTAACTCCAGTGCAAGTTTCCACAAGAAGAGATTTCAAAGGCCTTTGGACTTGCCCAACCCAAAACCTAGCCCTGCTTCCGTCCTCTATTCACTGCCACTAATCTGAGTGTTCAGTTGGTGGCTGTGCCCTGGCCTGTGTCCCCTCTCTTTGCCTGACTCTAACTCCAGCCACACAGGGGAAATGGAGGTCCAATGTGTTTTCACAAGGCTTAACCCCCCACCCCCCAAGAGCTCAGAACCAGGAACCAACTGGGAGAGGTTGAAAAATCCCCCCCTACCACCACAGAGCAAATGTAAACTTCCTGCTCTGACATCAGACGGAGCAGCAGCTTTATTTAGAAGCATGGCAGTTTATGTATCTTGAGTATAAATATAGCCTAGGTCAAAGTGGAGGTACAGACTCACTACTCAAAATAAACTGACTATCTGAGAACTCAACACAAGTAAAACTCATCGATGTGTTACCAAGCTAGCAATTTGAACGATTTAAAAATTCACATTTGATAATTCCCAACCTGTAATTTCTTCTACTTTAACGCAATCGTGTTATCTATGACGCATCTAATGGAATTTGCACTTTAGCACATAACGCTTTATTGTTAATAAATCCCTTTTTTTATTATTATTTTTTGGGTCATTTTTTTGCCTTTATTGGACAGTGCAGCAGTGAAGAGTAGACAGGAAGGAGGGGGAGAGAGAGAGCGGGGGAAGACACGCAGCAAAGGGCCACAGGTCGGACTTGAACCCAGGCCGCTGCATTTCAGCTGTGTGACATATGGTCACCTGCTCAACCAGTGAGCTAAACTATAAAACCATAAAGCCCATTTTTTTTAATATAACTTAACGGTTTGGATTGCATTAAGGCTTAAAGTTAGGGTTATTCGAGTTATGGCTGCTCTGACAGGCAGCTGTAACTGGAAGCAGTTGGCTAGGCCTCACCTCCACTAATTCGAGGTCTGAGTTGGACCTCTCTAGCATTTTTTGTGCTATATTATTACTATATCACCCCAACAGAGCACTTCGCTCTCAGACTGCAGGCCTACTTGTGGTTCCTAGGGTATTTTAAAGTAGAATGGGAGGCAGGGCCTTCACCTTTCAGGCCCCTCTCCTGTGGAACCAGCTCCCAGTTTGGATTCAGGGGACAGACACCCTCTCTACTTTTAAGATTAGGCTTAAAACTTTCCTTTTTGATAGAGCTTATAGTTATGGCTGGATCAGGTGACCCTGAACCATCCCTTTGAAGAGTGTTTCTTCTTCACTCTCCATGTGTTTATACACCACTTGCATTTATTCATTAGCTATTATTAACTCTGTCTCTCTCCCATAGTGTGTCTTTTGTCCTGTCTCCCTCTGCTCTCTTCTGTTTCCCCTCACCCCCAACCGGTCACGGCAGATGGCTGCCCCTCCCTGAGCCTGGTTCTGCCGGAGGTTTCTTCCTGTTAAAAGGGAGTTTTTCCTTCCCACTGTCACCAAGTGCTTCCTCATAAGGGGTCATCTGACTGTTGGGGTTTCTGCTCTAATATTGTAGTGTCTTTACCCAACAATATAAAGTGCCTTGAGGCAACTGTTGTTGTGATTTGGAGCTATATAAATAAAATTGAATTGGTGTTGGTGCCTTTTCAAACATGTTAATGTAATTACCTGAGAAATATCATGGCCTACTGTGCGGTACAGACCGCAAAGAAAGAGTTTTAGTTTTGACGAGTGAAATTGTAATGTTTTATTAGTCCGTTACTCAGTAGGTATTTGTCTGTGCCTTGCACTCCCCAGCTACAGTTAATGGATAACTTAGCACTTCCTGCCTTCATCCAAATATGGTTGCTTCTGTCTCCAAAAAGCCTTAGCCTTCAAAATGTGAAGCCTAAGGTTTTTGGCTTCCAGAAACCAATGGGTGACTTCACAGTGGACGGGTCCACCTTTTATATATAGTCTATGACAACAGTCTCTAAATAAATGCACAATGCTTTCCACCTGTTTAAGTAGTGTTTGGTAAACTAAAGCCAATAAACTGTTGGTTTTGATCTTTTCATGGAATATGTTGAGAAGGAACATAAAGAATAACAAGAGCCTCATTGTCACAAACTTGGCTAAAAAATAGACTTCAAAATTTAAGTTTGAGTGTAAACAGAGCTGAAAGGGTCAGCTGTCTCAAATAACATCATTTTCCCACATAGGTCTTTTCTCTGACTATGCAGATACACTATTTGATTTGCAGAGGTTTTGAGGCATCTGCCGTTGAGGTTTCTCAAATAAAATTAAGGTGATGAAATTTTATTTGTGCTTCTGTTTCAGCTTCTGTGCTGCCGTTTGAAATTCAATTTAAAACAGCAGCATGCCAAATATAAGTAAATGTTGCTGTAGAACCTTTAGTTGTGTAGCATGTTTTATCAACAGCATTACCTGGATAATGTTTGACATTTATACATGTATGTTGAATTTTTCCATCCTTTGAAACCCAAGGAAAATTCCTCTCACTTTTTGGAAATAAATTCCATTCTGCCTGGCCAAATACCTTTATAGGTAAGTAAGAAAATATGTTTCAGTTAGGCAAGAGACCCTTTCTCCTGACAAGTTTATTGTTTTTTTCTGCAAAACCCACTACACTCATGGTGTCACGGATTTGCTAAACTATGACGAAAAACAACGAACTCATTATGACAGAACACGATGAACACTGTAGCTAACGTTGAAAACCACTGCTACTTCAAAACCGGAAATTCACTGACACACCCCTTTGGGACAATACAATACAAACTCAAAATTCATGTAGGCATTTTAAATTAAAAACCCCTGCATTTCAGTGCACAGAAACCCCTATGTTTAACACCTGTTTATTAAACAGGTTTGTTTGGTTTGTTTGTTTCTCTGTTTGCAGGATTACTCAAAAAGTATGGATGGACGTGCATTAAAATTTTACCAGAGTAGGGGATAGGTCAGGGGTGGGCAGCATATACATATATAAACCTTTATAAAAAGGGCCATACTGATTTAGATGAAGTAAACAAAGGGTTACTGGATTATGGAATCAAAACATGGTTACAGGTTACAGTGAAGAAAAATCCCCCCTTCTAAATTAGTCTAGATCTTGTCACTTGTCTGCATAGGTCAATGATGAAACACACTGCACTGGAATTGAGTTAAATAGCAGAACAGACTCTATGCAGTTATTCACCTTGAGATTTCTTAGCATCATGCTGCCTCTTACTGATTTCTGGGGGTGGTTTTATTTTTCTTTTAGCTTTGGCGGGTTCTGGCCCTCTTTCCCTATTTTGCTCATGTATGGGCTAGGCCCAACGTAGAAATGAATAACTTTTAGAGTCTGGATCTGGACCCGGACCCAGGAATTTTTGGAAGGATTCTTTACCTTTGCAAGCACAATTACACATTTTGCATTACATCTTCTCAAACACATATCAAACTGAAAAATTGGAAGCTATTGTCTTAATGCTCAAGTAAATATTACATAGAATTCCAGGCTAAGATATCCTTATAGATTCAGGGACTTTTTGGGCATAGTGTTGAGGGCATTTTCAACATTGGCTAAGGTATGCAGTCTTGGACAGCTCTTAAAGGCATATCACCCCCCCCATCTGTATGTACAGACAAGCCTTTATTATGTGAGATAAGGCTTTTAATTGACCTGCAGTGTTTATTTAAGAAAATACGTCATTACAAGTGCTGACAGTTATCTGCTGACGGCCATGAGATGCAGCTGAAAGTTCAAGAAAAATTAGTAAGTTAACCAAGAGTTTCAGATTACTTTGTCAAAGTACTGAAATGTTATGTCATCAATTGTCTTTAGTGACAGTAGAGATTAAACAGTTAGTAGAAACAGCCAAAGGAAAAGAGATCAAACACATAAAGTTAATGTTAATCTTTAAATAAAAATGGTCTTTTCTGATTTTTAACACTAAAAGGCTCCAAGGTGTTGCAAAGGTTCAGTTATTTGCTTTATACCTGAAATTGCACCAAGGCTGAGATTAGATCAGTAAGCACACTCAACTACCAACAGAGGAACTCATTTCACAGGACAATGAGGCTCTGATACGTTTGTGAAGCCCAAATGAAGCTGATGGCTTCTCTTGAATCTTTTTCATTATTAAGTTGTACAAGTGATTGTGATGAAACTTGTGATGAAACAAAATGGGTTCCTCGATACACAGCTACAGCAGCATCAATGGTAGCATAAACCTAAAGGAGGTTAGTTTTCATGCAACACAGAAGAAAAGTGGTTTACGTAACAAAGAGCGAGAGAAGGGTGAGCAAGGTTAGGAAGGGGAGTAGACGCTGGGGAAGGGAGGGGGATCTGGGAATGCCACAAAGGAAAACAAGGCATCACAGATGGAGGACGGCAAGGACAAGGAGCACTTCCACCTTCAGGTTTTCCAGGTCTTTCTCGTATTTCAGCCGCAGAGTGGTTATGTCGCCCTGCTCTTCGCGTCGTCTCATCTCTTTGGTCATGACCGAGACTTGGGTCACCAGCTCTTGAATGCGCTCCTTCAGGGTTGAGGTTTGGGTTGAGGCATGATCCAAGGGTGTGTTGTCATCTGTTTCGTTCCTGTTTGCGTTTGCTGGACTCATCATGCTTCTCAGCTCTTCCATTTCCTGGTCAAACCTCTCCACAAGAGTCCTCCTCTCCATCTCATGCTTCTTCTTCAAGTTCTCCATGCAGTTCGTCAGTGAGTCAATCTCTTTCACATTTTCCTCTGAACGCAGGCGAAGTGTCTCGCTGGCTTTTGCCATTTCCTGCCTCAACTTTTCAACTTCCTGCTCGTAGCTTTCTTTGACTTCTCGTAGCTCCTTCTTGTGCCTGGCTATCATGTCATGAAGCTCAATGGTTTTATCTACTGAATCTATGGGCTCTCCTTCAATCTGGATCAGAGTTTGAGGCTCTGGGACAGCTTTCAAATATGCCTCAGATAGTTGAATTTGAAGATCTGCCAATTTGGACTGAAGATCACAGGCAACGTTTCTCAATTTAGGACAATTTGAACAATCCAAGCTAGGCATCTTTACTTCTTGATTTTTCTTTAGCTCTTTCTCATGCTGGACTTTGAGCCTAATAATCACATAAGATATGTATGCTTCTTTGAGAGAGTCAAGCAGATGTTTGGAGAACTGTTTCTGCTGTCGACCAAAGCTTGCTAATGCCAAAGAATGAAGTTTGTCATCTTTACCAAGCTTCAAACTGGAGGCAATCTGCTTAAAACTATGTGACTTTGCCTCCAATGTCTCTTTTAACTGTTTGAGAATCAGAGCCTTTGTTTCATTATCAAGCCATCTGTACATTGATTCCAAATCTGTCACTCCCTCACTCTCAACTTCTGCCTGTGAACAAATCCTCCTAATCAAGAGCATTAAGCTCTTCTCTGCCATCATCTGTTCTGCTACCCCTCTGTCACAGTTCTGTCTGTCTTCCTCTGGTTTTGCTACAATGATGCCCAACAGTTGGCTCCAGAACTCTCCCTCTAACACCAATGTCATGTCTTTTCCACTCACACAAAGTGGCTCTTCTCCCGAAGAGCCAAATAAAGTGCTTTTTAAATCACCAAGCATTCTCTCTACCTTAACATCTACCTGTGCTAATATCTCTACAACCTGATTTATTGATTCAGACCTCATCTCAAACTCCTGTACTACTTTCTTTAAAAGTCCTTTATCATCAACCTGCTTCTCTTCTGCCTCAACAGACTCATCAACATTCTCTTCATCTCTACCCACCTTCATTTCTAGATTCTCTCTTAACATCCGTATTTCGTTTTCTGCTTCTGCTAGCTTCTCTCTGCTGACTTTCTCAATTTCCTGGTTTAGTGCAACTAGTTTACTGTTCCTAGCTTCTAGTTCCATACAGTGCTGCTCTGTAGACTGAAGGTTTGACTCAGTCTCAAATAACTTTGCTTGTGAGGTTTCAAGGAGCTCTTGGAGTTGCTCTTTCTCGGGATGCAATTCTTCATCTTCGTAATCTGCCTGGAAGCCCAGACCTTTCAGTGTGGCCTCTCTTAACTGTAGCTTCTTTTCGGTGTCTTTAAGGGTGTTGCCAAGCTCCTCCAATGTAACCAGTGCTTCATGCAGCCTCAAGGACTTCTCATTCAGCTCCCTCTCGTAATACTCCCTGTCTATGGCATTAGCTTGGTTTTCAGCCAGTTCAGCTTTTAGCCTTTTCAGCTCTTCCAGGACAAGATGATGCTGTTTGCCACCCTGCTGGCTGATGAGCTCAGCTTTCAGTCTGTCTATTTCTCTGTCGGCCTCAGTCAGTTGGTTTACTATCTCCTGACAGCGTTGTTTCAATGCTCCGTTTTCACTTGTTAAAAGTTCAATCCTCTGAGAGAGCATCCCAATAGTTTCATCACTCGGTTCCGAGTAGTTTTCCGTTTTGGACAGGGGACTGTAGGAGCTCTTTAGGCTTTCAAAACTTTGCTTGTGAACCTTCCCCACCATGTCCTCCATGGTTAGAAGACGAGCTTCATATTTGCGGATGCTCTCTCCTGCTCTGGCTAAACTCTTTTTTATGGTCTCATTTTCTAACTCCTGCTGGTACTTCCAAGTCTCCAACAGCTTCTGAAGTTGATGTTTCTCTGTTGTGTCTTTATCACAACTATGGAATTTCAACACTTTCCCCAGCTCCTTTAGAGTCAGAGGATTGCCAGTTATCAAGTCTTCTAGTTCTTGAATAGCCTCTGTGCTGTCCTGGATTAAAAAGCTAACTGTTTTTTGGACAAGTTCAGGGGGCGGGCCTTCCAGGATGGATGTTTTTTGGGGTTCAGAAAAGTAAGGTTCCTTGATGGGGAGGTGAGAAAGCGAGAGGCCAAGCTGTGCCTGCATATTGCGCTTTTTCAGCTCTTGCAGCTTCAGGAGCTCTTTTGTCTCCTGGTACTTCTTTGTTAAACTCTGCGCTTGAGAACTAACCAGTTCGGGAGTCTTCATCTGGGGCGTCACATCAGCCTCCAGACCCAAAGGGTGCTCCAGCTTGGAAAAGGGGACCAGACAGTTGGTTAACACACAGCAGGGGAGACACAAAGCTTGCTTATAATTCTCAGCATTAACTACCAATCATTTCTCTTTAAATTATTTTTATTAAATTAAAAAGTAACATTACAATGAGCATTCCCACATAACAATCCCAAATTATACAAATGAACAGTGATTCAAAATAAATTCAAATTTCCTTTTGGTTTAATGGTGTAAATTAAAAGCAAAAGAAAGAGATTAAATGGCTGGTTAGTTAATCACAACAGCATGCACATTTAATGGTTAAAAGTTATTTTACATGGTAAATAATGCAATATTAGTTTCAGCTGAATGGTTTACTCAAGGATAGAACGGCATACCAGGTCCTACAAACACACATTTCAGAGGTTTCTGGTCCAAGCTTAAGTCTGAGAGGAGATAGTGAAATGTATTACCCAACTTAAGTCTAATACTTCAAACATTCCACCCAACTTTCTGAAAATGATTCACTGAAATCTTTTGTTTCTAAAACAAAAAAAAGCAGACTACATTATATTGTAAAATCGCAGTAGTACTCCTACCTTAAAAATCAGGTATAAACAAATGTAATCATATGGGTAATCATTCAGCCTCACTCTGGCAAACCCATTCATCCATCAAAACACAAGCAAAGAAATCATCATCATCCATCATCACACATTTATGTCAGTACACATCTACACACAATATTTGTTAAAAGAATAACAAATGGATGGTCTTTATAGCAGTTAATAGAAGATGAGAATCTGATGTCCATGCATAATTAGATTACAAGCCAAGAAGTTGTTATTATTCCATGTCGAGACAAACATTTCAACAGGTGAAGTCATAGTGCCGGTGACTCCCAAGGAAAATGTCACTCTAAACGGAAGGAGAAAAGGCTCTATTTTAAAGAATGATTCTATTAATAAATAGTGGCCAAAAATTACAAACACACAAAAAAAAACCCACAAAGATTAATCTAAAACATTAGAGAAAACCAAAAAAAATTAATTCTAATGTTCTATTAAAAAAACAAGAAAAGAAAAACTTTTTTTGCCTTCTTCTCAATTTGTGCGTTTCCATTCTCTATTTTTTGTCTTTTGAACTGTCTAACTGAAAAGGCATGGTCATCGTATGATCAGTAGATGAAGTCAAAATATAAAAGAGGGAGAGAAAAATTAAAAGGAATAAAAAATTATTTTTTTCCACTGAATGTTCCATGAAAAAAGATGACATCTTTGAAATTCTCTATTTTTTAGTTTAGCTTTTCACTTTCACTTAACATGTTCTATTTTTATAATGGTTTTATGAGAAGACAAAACATGGTAACTCACACTGCAACATTACATTTAGATTCTTCTGTTTATGTATCACCTTTCACATTGTATTGTTCTATGAATATGTACCTGCAGAATGATTATTCCTAGTTAATCTGTATTTTTTTTTTAACACTTCAGAGTGAAATAATCCTCTGCAAGTCACATCAGCAACCACAAAACTACAGTTTTTGGTCCATAATCAAGCAAAAATAGCAAATGACTGAAATAACTGCTAGCATGAGTTCTGATACAGCAAAGACCTACAACACAAAGAGAGGAGATTAACTAGTAGAAGCCAATTTAGTAATAGGATCTCATTGTTTTCACATGCAATGAACTCATGCAAAGGCACATATCTGTAGCCATTTTGTTGCTTCGATGTCAGTTTGGTTGAGGTTTTCTTTCAATAAAATATAACATGCAAAGAATGTTATGAAATTAAGTGGAAAACACTGCTCAGTTACGAATGTACTCATTAAGTCTACAACAAGATTTTCCATCAGAGCAGAATAACATATCATGTTAACAAAGAGTGATAACTCACCGGAGAGATGTAACCCGATCGGTTATCCTGCTCTCTCTCCAGAGCCGTTCTCAGCTGGAGTTCCAGCTCCTGCTTGTGCTTGTTTGAGTCCAGGAGCTGCTGGTGACAGCTCTCCAACTGTGCCTTCAGGTCCTCGATCTGCAGGAAGGGCAGTCAGAATGTAATTTTTTAAAAGGATCTACTTAAATATACACATTTTATACACACACACACACACACACACACACACACACACACACCCAGGTGAACAGAATCAACTTTCTGGGTGTACACACACATTTTTTTTTACCTGACGCCCTCCCCAACCCCCTCAAAAATAAAAAAAAATTTCTGCTTGCTGACCAGATTCTCCACTCTGTACATTTGAAGTTTGCTCCAAATGTACAACAACAACAAAAAAACCATCAACTATTTAAAACAGGGAAACGCACCCCTTGCTTGTAACTCTCCAGTAGCTGCTCCAGCTCTGCAGTCTCTCTGGACTGCACTGTGTTGGGCAGAGGCACCCTCCTCTCATCCCGTATGGGTGTCTTCTCTACCTGTCGCCAGTGTTCTTCAATCACCTCCTCCACCATCTGCTGCTTCTCCACAGACATGGGACCTAATGAATCTGTGTGTCCATCTCCGCTCTCATTGTCAGTCCTTCCTGCTTCTTTAACTGATGCGGGCTCTGAGCTCGTCACACTCTCATACCTCTTCCGTCTCTCCTCTCTTCTCCGACTGCGCTCAAGCTCCCCCATGTCCGCCTGGAGACTCTCGGCCTCCTGTGCCCGCTGCTGAGCCAGAGCCTGGGCTATGGGCCTGAACTCAGCCCAGTCGAATGTCTTAGAGCGGCCTTCTCGCCTGCGCTCGCGCGCCCGGCTCTTTACGACTCCCGTAGTGGGTTCTCTCTCCGCAGACGAGGCCTCAGAAGAGGGAGAGTCCTGAGTGACATCTGGTCTGACCAGACCCTCCAAAGGAGAGAAGGAGCCATGATCCTCAGTCGAGCTGAAAGGGAGCGAAAAGAAAGGGAATTAAGTTTCTGCTTTCTTGCCCTATTTATGCCAAAGAAACCTGAATCTCTAAAGTGTGAAATTTACTTTTTAATGTATTAATGTACATGAATGCCTCTCTGCTCAAGTTGGCAGTCTGTGTAAAGAAATTAAAATAATCTAGATGTGTTTTTAAAACTCAAATGTAAACAAACAAAACAACTCCACAATCAGAAATGTGACAGGAGGCGGACAGACTGCTTGGAGATTAACAACTCAATACTAGTGAGTTACAATAATAACAATAATACTACTACTAACAATAATATTAATATTAACTGTGACTTGCACCAACCTTGCCACGTCAGGGGCAGTGGAGGGTCTGACATTCTTCATTACTGCCTGGATCCAGTTCCTACGTATGCCTGCTGTCATGGCTGACAGAGTGTGCACTCCTTCCTGGGTCTAAACATGAAAAAGCACCGTGAAATACACAACAAGTGATGAGAAAAAGACAAACACTTGCATGCAGTGCAAGGGAGGCGATGTGGCACTCAAAGAACTCTGAGTAGAAATCTCCTCTCTCGCAGTAAAGATGTAGGTAAGTATGCTTTTTAAACTGTGCCCACGATGTGAATTAGCATGGCATTTGTTCAGTGATCTGGTGGGATTAGCAGAGACATTGCTCGTGGCTTCACTCTGGACTGAGCAGTTAATGAAGACATCATGTTGTGGAGCTGTGTGGATCCGTATTAGAAGTAAAACGGGGGGGGGGCTTTTTAACCTTTTTATTTTTTTTAACCTTCTGACTGACCAAGCAGTTTTTAATCTGATTGGCCTGGTGATTCTGTACCAGAGTAAACTGCATGTACAGAGTACATGCAGTTTTTATTACTGCATGTACAGAGTAATGCACACAGAGAGCCTAGACATTATTGTTCATACATTAGATCGGGGTTTCAAAATAACTGCCCAGAAGCATTTAAAAGATGGCCACCAAGTGGGGAGACTTGGGCAGTGGCTTTTAAAAAAATAAATGCAATGAAAATGTAAATGTTCTTTTTGTTTAGACTAATCACTGGGTGATATAAATACCTACATGGTGAGATGAAATGAAATTTTACTATGGATATGGATATCTAGGGGAATATGTGGCCTTTGCAGGTGCAAATTAGGGATACGCTGCTGTATCAGTCCAACAAGGTAAGACTGGTAACAAGGGTATTTGTCAAACATTGCTACATCAGCACGTAAAGTGACGTACCGATGTCGTCATTCGATGTTTTTTGTTGGGTAACATCAAATCTGCGCTGGCAAAATGTTCAAAGTTAGTGTGATGAAGCTTAAAGACTTCAAAAATTTAGCAATAAACATCCCAACAAACCACAAGAAAATCAAACAACCTCGGTACTGGCATTGGCACATCCAATGCAGTGCAGATTATGAGTAGCACCGCTTCGTGGAAATTTGGGATTTTTACATAGGTATGAAGATATATGCAACATGTTTGCTGGGGTCACCATCAAAAATTTTCTCTACAGATTTCCCAGAATCATGATACATATGTTGATAATGTAAAACGATCATCATCACCACTTGCTGCCTGTAGTAAGTTCTAAAACTTCACTTATTTCTGAACCTTGCAAAGATGAGCAAAATCACTACCAATACTTGTGCAACAAAATCTAGAGCCAAACACATCCACCGATACAATGTCGACACATTTAAGGCTTTTACTTCAGTAGAAAGGCAAAAAACCTTTTCCATTCCGAGTCAAAACAAGCAGAGCCTCTTACATGAATCTGAAAGCCATAGTTTCGCTGAGCCTGGTATTCAGTTACATTGTAGCAGGTGGACAGGTCGATCTCACCATCCAGGTCAGAGGCCTGAGATTACACAAGGATGAGATACAGAGAAACATTACAAAGACAAGTTCAGAACAAAGAGGGAAAAAAGGAAATAAGCTGTGAAAGAAACAATTGAGCCCACCTCCTCTGCAATTGAATCCTTGTAGTATCTCAGGCTGTGATCAGTCAGCACAAACCAGTACTTCTTCCACTAAAAAAAAAAAAAAAAAGTAAGACAGTTTCAATACAGAGCTGTGTAACACAGCATGTTGGACAAAATGAAGTAGCAGTCACATATTGAACATCCAGGCACTTCATAAAATCTACTCTACTCGTCAGTAGCTGGAGTTTGTCTCTTTATATATCATATAAAGAAGTATTTTAAAGCCTCTGGGCTCCTCCCTCGTCTTTTAAGTCCATTGAAGATGGAACATCAAAGTGTGACCACAGCTCTGTAAAGGCCATAGAATGCTACAGACAGACATTCAGTGACTCAGGTGGACAGTTCACATGCTGTTTGAACTGAATTTCACTCTTTTTTTATTTTTTTTTTGGATGACTCCAGCACTCCTTTTCATAAAACCTTCAATGTTTGATACCATCTTTAGTTTCCTTTTTTACATGTTCCTCTTAATCAGATAAAATAGTACCTGGCCTTGCTCGTCAAGCTTCACCATCCAGCCTTTCTTGAAGTTCAGCAAGTCCGGCTAAACAAAAAAA
>VUQI01003372.1:9591-20026 GCA_015106735.1 Paratilapia polleni | reverse complement strand
AAGAGGATACTGAGTAATCATTCTCACAGAGCCAAGAAAACTTCAGAAACAAACACAAGCCCTTTCAGTTTTGTTTGTCAAAGTGTTACAGCAGCAAACTACCACCACTTATCTTGTGCTTGAAAGAAAGCATAAACAAAAACTACATACTTTCCCAGACACAGCTCCTAAATGCTAGTGGCAATGTTCAATATCTTACTGCTGGCATTCAAAAATCAACAGCAGCTGAAACACATGCTCACTCAGCCGGCTGCAGGGAGAAGTTGACCCTACCAATTGATCGGACACAAGGCTGAGGAATTAAGACTTCCGAAATGTGGAACACTGGCTCAGGACAACTTCTGCCACATGTGTTGCAGGGCTGTGCTGTCCACAGAACCCAAGTGCTCAACACTGTGTAGTCTGACACACACACACACACACACACACACACACACACACACGCACACGCACACACACGTACACACAGGTGAATGGTGACCACAGGAAGCAGTGGGAAGTTGTGATAGGCTTGCACACACTCCGTCTCCCTTTTCCATCTGATATCTAGCAGAATGAATTCACACAGCGAAGCAGACTCTGCACACAGAGGGAGCAGAATGAGAAGAATAACCTGGAGAGGAGAGGGAGAGGAGGGGGCTGCGCTGCCCCCTGCAGCATGGAGGTTTTGCCTACAGCAATGACACCCTCGCACCACCACAGCAAGGCCAAAGAAACATTAGAAAAGAAATCATACACTGATATTAAAGCCTGTCAGAGGTCACGGTTGGTTTGCATGGCATATTCTTTTTAAAGTGAACATATTATATCAGACTGATCCAAGTGGCAACCTCTGGGGCTGAAAAACAAAACCTACTGTGAAACACTGCAGTTCCTCTAATAGCCACTTGAGGCTGGCTCTAAAAATGAGTCAATCCAAATAGACTCGTATTCCATACTCCCAAATGGCCAACTAAAAGGCATTTAAAAAGCATTTTTTACACCACTGTGGATAGTGTCCATCTTCATAACTACTGAACAGTGGGTGATTTTTTTTTTTTTTTTTTTTATAAGTCAAGCATTTGAATTCTGGTAAGATTTAAAAAGTTAGGGGCATGGCTGGTTTGACTGACAGGAGTGTAGGCAGCTGTAGTCAACAGCTGTCTGCTAGGTGTCATATCTTCAGTCTGTTACTTAGCATTAATCAGCACATATCTGTGTCTGTGTGATGAACATGTACAGTTTTTGAATGCAGCTGGCTAACAAAGCTTGCTAGCTGACAACTTAGCACTCCATGCTCTCACTCTCATCCAAATATGGTCATTTCTGGTTAAAACACCCAAAACTGTGTACAAATGTTAACATTCAGCCTTTAAAATGTGGGATCCAGAAACCAGTGGGTGTCGTCATGGTTGCTACATACATTTTTTTATATACAGTTTAGGGGCTGCTCTAAACACTCGGATTCAGACTGTTACTTCTCCTTTTGGCTCTCTGTGACATCAAAGAGAGGGGGTATGCTTCATATGGTCACCACAGGCACACAGTGCTGATGATGTCCACAGAAACCCCATCCACCTGCTGTTCTACGCTTCTGTTTGTGAGGGACAGCCAATAAGACGAGAGCTGGTTTAAAGGTAGGGGGAAGGGAGCTAAAACATCTTGTGCCAGACAGTGGATGAACTGAGGGGGCTGCATAAAGGTTCAGTAAAAGATAAATTTACAGGATTATTTTGAGCTGTGAACCAGGCAAGGCTACTCTAGTGCAGTCCAAGAATAGAAATATGAAGGTGGAATTAATTAACAGGCCATAATGCTCCACTTGCACCATCAACGTTAATTCCCCCCTTTCAATCTGGCAAAAAAATGTTTTTCTTGCATGCTATTTGGTGATGTCCACCGAGAGCTTGCTCAATGTTTAATTCTCCTAACTGTGTTACCTAACCAAATCTCGCCTCTCAGCCTCCCAACAACAACCCAGCGACCTGTCTCTGCTCGGCTGAAGCCCTGGCACTGCTGCTGACCCCGGATCCTTCGGCTTAGCAGAACAGGAGCAGCTTTGTCTGGGAGACCACAGACAGAACGCACTGACCTTTCAATGTTGGAGTGTTAAGGTCTAAATAATTAGAACAAACTTTGAACCTGTTCTTTTATTCATCAGTCTACTGAACCATATTCATTACTGGCTCACTGTGTCTTAAAGGCTTTTAGCAGAAGCATGGCATAGCTTTAAGCAGAGATTACAACTCTTAGGCAATTAAGTAGTACAGTGATGGTTAAATAAGAAACTTTACCATTAATACATTACATAACCATAATAAATATCAATGTTTGACCCCCCCAAGTTTGTGAGAAAGAAAGCTTGTTTCAGCCAAACAGTTCTGATAAACTTACTGTATGCTACCTGAACGAGCATTGAACAAGCTCAAGACTCATATTTTTCTCAGGAGTTAGTGAAGCCCAAACTAGAGTGAAAGTAGCAAACTGGATTTAGATCTGGTGCACTGAAACTTGACTCCAAATGAATGCTAACGTTGCCCCACGTCTGATGTATACCAACATTATGTGTAAATGCTAATGCACTACTCTTAATATATGACTGCTATATTTGTGCATTTGACAGATTTTTTTTCATTATGTCCTCCAACTTAACCATCTTATTAAGTAAAGTAAATTAATAAATATCATTAGAAATTAAGCTAACCTTATATGCTGCCTTAGCTGCCCTTTATTACACAACTTTGTTAATTTTTGGGCCAGGAATGCCTCCAAGAAAAAATGATTCAAGATTGAAGAGGACCCACTGTAGTCGTTTCCTGCTCCATGTTTTTTATTCATTGACTCTACTAGAGTAGCTCTGCATGATACTCGGCCTTGGTGCATCCCCTCAATCCACACTCTGTCTGCCCCCATCCCTTTAAGGACACCATCCCCTTAGACTGGCTGCCCATCACAAACAAAAGATTGTAACAGCAGGTGGGAGGGGCTTCTGTGCTCTCAGTCAGAGCTGTGTGCCTGAGATGACCATATTATGGATATCCACTCTCATGAACATCATAAAGAGCAAAGAGGAGCAAAAAACTGTCTGAAAGGGAGCGTTAAAAGCAGTGTGAAGCCTAAGCTTTTTAGATCCCCTTTAATGGGCTCTTTTATGGAACTGGATTTAAGTAGCTTTAAAGGTAAATTCAACATTACACTATACATTCAGTCGGCAGACATAAAATGTGTGCGAGTTATCTTCTTTTATTTGTATACTTTGTTTATTCTGCCGTTTTGGGTACAGTTTGACTGTTACCAGGAAAATAGTTTTAAGATTACTATTGCACAGGGTCCCTTACAAATAAGACAACAAATGAATGATGACGTAACACGGGGATGATAGACTAACTATTCCCATAAACCACAAACATCTTGACCAAACAGTAGCTGATTTCTTGTCATCTCTGTTGTGAGTCTTGCCAATTAGTGAGTAAGTAAGGAAAACAAACCTCGGTCACTTTGAGGGGTCACTGTGATGGGAATATCTGGAGTTTTAGTTTGAATATGTGTAAATTCACACAGTCACAGCAGATGCTTTAGTGCCAAATCATGAACATTACATAAACGAGAGCAGAACACTCACCGTCATGACCGACTCAGTGGTCCTTCGGTCCAGCGACTTGGCTCTCCTCAGAGGGGGCAGGGTGGAGGGAAAGTCCAGACCCTGACCCACGTCTTGCCTCTGCTCCTAAACAACACACACATACAAACACACTTAAAAGGAGTTCTGTGTAACTTCCAGAAAACCATTGTTACTAATGACACCCATGGCCATTTAGTGAACTGCAGTCAGCATTCCCACGCTTGCAGTCTGTGTGTGTGCTCAACAATACAAGTGATGAGAAATGCATAAGACTGCCACGCACTGTTATGTTGTATATTGTTTTTTGCCCTGCGTCCTTCACACCCTTCACCAGAAATCAGTCCACATGAAAAAAGTTGCACAGTCCGTGTTTAAGTTTTTACACCTGTGTATGGTAGACTGTAGTTAAAATGCAAACTATGTTTGTGTAATTGTGCAGGTAATAAGTAGCAGGCAAATGTTTTTATATAAAATACACAGAAAAGGCAAAAATCACTGACCCATTCTTTTCTAATCAGGTCTGTTTGAGTGGGTATTAATGGGCTGTGGAGAAATTTCATGACAACCACTGCTTTGTCAAACCCACATGTTTTATGAGGGTTTATCCTGCACTGAATCAAAGAGAATGAAAACAAAAATACACACTGTTAGCATGAGACTAAATGCGGCAGCTCGAAATTTGTGTGTGTATTGTTTCAATGCAACAATAAGGAGAACACAGTGCTAATGTGTGCGTGCAGTACGAGGCACACAAGCGCTCTTGGCAGCTTCATCTGTGTGTGTATGTGATATTTTCATCTGTACATGTGAAAAAAGATCCAGAGCCAGGACAAACAGTGTCTGAGTGGGGACTGTATGTTGGGTCGCTGTCTTGCTAAAGTCGTGTTTGAGCTGTTCTAACTGAGCGCAGGGAGCTGGGGTGGGAAAGGAAAACGTAATCACCAGGGGAATCCCACCACAGAGTGGAAACTGGAAATGAATACAGCACCCCCTGCTGACCTCTGACCCACAAGCAAAACAAAGACAGGACAGAGGGAGGGAGTGGATGGAGGGAAGAGGGTGAGGACAAGGGAAAAGACAGAGGAGGAGTGGTGGGGTGGTGGTGGGACGGGGGGCAAAACTAGTGCTGGTAGGTTCACTGCTGAGATCACATCTGTTCTGCCATGTGATGTTTAAAATCACTGTTAACGAGTCTCACCGTATCTATTGTGAACTGCTGCACAATGCTGGCACTGTTGGATGGAATACATACACACACACACACACACGTACACACACATGCAGCAGTGTTACCTCTCTATGGAAGCGTCTGTGCTCACTTCGGCCCTGTCTGGCTCCACTTCTTCCCGACTCTTCCACTTCCATTTTCTCTGGATTCTCCAACTCCAAGGCCTCCAACTTCTCAATAACACCGGAGCGACTGCAAACACACAGACACACACACTCTTACTTTAGTTAAACATGTAAAGCATTCAGTACTTTTCTTCTATAACATTGTTTCTGTTTTCCTCTTGAACGGTAATGACAATGAAAGGCTCTTAGAGCTGGGACGCTGACCTCCTAACCTGACCAGTTTAATAACAGTACAAGACACTGGAATTGGGACCGAGACAGCTGGAAGAAAATTAAAGACTTTCTTCTACAGCAGTGTGACAAACATTTAGAGCCACTAATCAGATCAGCTGTCCTGCACAGCTCTGGGATAAGCTGCTTGTTTCTGTTATTACAGTCTTGCAGACTGATCACAACGGACTTGTACTGTTAATGCACGTTCTTAACAAAACCATACCAGAAGTCAATTTGCCCATTCAACATGTGTGCTAACACAGTCACACACAAAACAGTGACTGTGCAGTTTTATTTGGTCAGATACATTATTGCACACAGTCCAGTTTTGCTATTAAACGGGCTTATTGTGTAATATTACTTTTGAATCACTTTATGGTCAACACAGAAAGAAGTAATGATTGTTTATGGTAACTCCAAATACTGTTAACTACTCAGTTAGCGCATAAGCTTCACTTATATGATCCTTCTTTGAACCTTCGTACAACCTACATCATAGTGAGCGACTCTTTCACATTTATACGTGTGCGCTGCTGTGTTTGCCATCACAAGTGATCCTGAGCTGTTCGTGTTGGACTTGGGAGTTAAACTTTGGGAACTTTTTCACTTTGACACTGATCACCAATCAATCAAACCGAGTGCCAAAAAACAAAAGACTATACTTATTCCTTTGGATCTATGGGACTTGACCATAGTTCAGAGAGCTGAACTAAATGTGTAACCTGGAAGCTAAGTGTTCCCCTTTCAAAGGCAAATTAATCTTTGTAAACAATTTAAAAACACTGTGGGTATCTGAGATAACATTTACAAATATGCATGCTGCTATATGCATTTACTGTAACTTCTACTTGAACTGATTTAACTGATGGACAAAGTGAGTCATAGAAAGGTGGATAAAGAGACTCGTCAGGAAGTACTGTTGCAAAGCTTGTTTACATTTCTGATCCTGCAGTCAAACGGCAGGTAAGGTTCCTGAATTCTTTAGAAAGCTTTTTGCTCCTTACAAAGGCACTAACCCCCCCCCCCCAAATTGGCTTGTTTATTGTGACGATGAACATTTGCATAACAAAGCACCGTCATTTATCAGTGAATTGCATCCAGGTAGTACATTCCAAGACTGGGCAGGAACTACATTCAGTTCTTGGCTTCCTCTCAATAGATAGGAAGGATTGCCCTGCCCCTGAAATGGTACACGGCTCCTCACAAAGAGCTCACGTGAAGGAAACTTGACTATTACAAGCAGTTACTTTTATGGTAACTTTTGCTCAAATGAAGCAATACAACATGAGAAAATGAAACCATTACCCGGTGATCATCGGGTCATTATGGTTTAATCTAAAGGTTCATGACACTGTAACAACTTGATCTAAGGCAGGACTGCCTGGGGGAATCAAAAAGCTTGTTCTGCTAGTGCTGTCAATATATGTTTCTTGGGTGATTTCATCTTGTAAAAAAACAGCTAAATGCTTAAAACATAAATGTTAAAATCCACAAGAGTTTAAATGTTCCAGTAAGAGTCATGGGTCTTTGCTGTGGTGGACAGCCTGATCATCTGCAACAGATTACATTAAAAGAACTGCTTCACAGAAAGATCTATCTCGAGGGTAAGATGAGTGCTGAACCACAGATCGGAGAACAACCTACGCTCACACGATTCCATCTGCAACCTTCCTCAATCTGTGACACAGAACACCGCCTGCTCTGACACGTTCCCACACAGGCCTTTTATTCAGTGACAGAGGAATCTGCATTACAGAGAGGAAGAGGGTGACACGCAGTGAGAAATATTACATTACTCTTTTGCTTAAACGCTGCCCTTATTTGGGGACACTTGTGCTACAGATGTTGTCCTTAAAAGGAAATGAAGGAGAGGGACGGAGGGTGAGGACAGTGTGGAAGCCACTGTGTGATTTTCTTTTTGGTTTGTCTCAGTCAGGCTGATGTGAAGTTATCAGAATATACATTTGACAAGGACCAGCAGTGCACATGTGCAAACTGGGGACACTGCTTCAGGGTGGGACTCTTTGATTATGGCAAAAATCCTAATCACGATTATTGTAATCAGTAAGTGTAATCTCGATTGCTTAATTTAAGTATTCATGAAGTTACCAAACATCACATATTTAGTGAACTTTAAAAAAAAAAAAAAGCATCTCTTTTTAAATTGAATTTCCTTGAACTTTAAAATATTATTCAAATTAAAAACAAATGACTAAATGTGAAATGGAGCAGGGGGGGACACAGGGTCATCTGGTAGGGAGACAGGCCTGGACTTGCAAGGACAACGATAGTCGCTACCAATCCACAGTGTCTGCAGTGACACCAGACTCGTGCCTCACACTACACCTGCATGTTAGCCATGGGGAGAATGATGGAGACTCAAAACCGGCAGCCAACTAATACCGAAGTAAAACACTGCCAACACTGTGCGAGACACCTTCAGCGAGCCAAAGACGAGGGCAGCCACAGGAAACCCGTTCAACCTTACTGCAACTTCTACTTCTAGATGGATCTTGTTAACCAGAGGGTTTCTTTCGATCATCTCAGCTCAAGTTGAGCTAACAAACTCAGCAGCAAGTGAATATGGACTTTTAAGAATGGGCAAAAATAAATAAATATATAAATAAGGCAAGACAAATAAGACAAAAGAAGAGCTTCATAGTAAAAATAAATAAAAAATGTAATTGTTTCATCCTGATCATCTTGTTTTCATAATCATCAGAAGACAAAACTATTTGAAATGAATGAAACTGCTCAGCCCCTGCTCATGGTCAGGGACCACAGTGTCCAGCATTGGGTTGTTCTTAACCCCACACTGCAAGGAATCTCAAAACACGTAAAGCTGGCTGCCGTTGCTATGCAGGTGCCCATCATGTTAACTTGCCATTTACATAATGAGGTAAGTGTTGGAAAGGAGCTCCAAGGCTGCGCCCCTGGTTGCTCTACGGGCAAATGTGTGCTCACTTCAATGTGAACTGACTCAAGAGCACTACTAATGTGTTTATGAGCCTGTATGTGGGCGCTCCTCCCATTTTCCTCCCCTCCTTTTCCTTTCAGGCCTGGCAGAGATGGACGGATCTGAATGGCACCGGAAGCTGGCTCTGGGAGAAAAAAGATGACCCTGCTCCCCCCTCAGACCACCTCACCCACTAGGTTTGTTTGAAGTGTTGTCCTCTCTGGCATGCGTGTGTGTGTGACCTCTTCACAAACAGACCCAGTGGTGGAAAAGAGATTACTAAATGGAAAGTACAGAACCTGTGTGTATAAAGAGTGTGCGCTCACAGTGAATCTGATGATTAAACAAAGAAAAAGCTGAAAGGGCCGATTATCAATTACAAGTAACAGATTTTCTCAGAAAAACAAGACGAATGTTCATTCCATCCAATACAGCCTTTTCTCCTCCCTTTGACTGAAACCACACCAGTCATATATGTACGTGAGCACATCAAAAGCTTGCATCACTGGTGTGTGTGTGTGTGTGTGTGTGTGTGTATATACACATGCCTTTAAAAGGAGACACAAGAGGCTCAAGTATTTCCAGAGCACAGTGTCTGCAGCACAGACCTGAGATTCTAACAAAGCAGCCCACTAACCTGGTTCATCAGGTTAAATCAGATGCTGATAAAATGCTTCACTTGCCAGTGCACAGCGGGATCTTATCACACTCAGTGAACCACCTCTGCTACAGTCTGACCTGCATGCTCATATTTAGTAGTTCTTTCAATCAAACCCCTCTGAGCAAAAAAGTACAACTTGGAAAACAAAGTGGGACAGATCTCATATTTATTCTCTATATTCAGATGGCTGTAGTAGACAAAGGACTGCTCAGAGTTTCTTTACCCAAATGTGATCAGTTGCCAAAGACCTTTGCTGACAGTAAGGAGTGGGTGGGTACTTGATGATGAGGCAGTATCATTTATTTTCTTAAATATTGGAAAGATGAGGCAAGACAGACCCCCCCCCAAAAAATGGCACAATAATGGTAGGAGTCTGCAGAACCCAACATTTCCATGTTTCCCACAGTTAACCAGCTGTACAATGCATTCTGGTTGCATGGTGTTGTGTTTTGAGAAATGGGGTGTACGTTCCAAAGAGACATCTCTTCTGAATATCTCTGATCGCTGTCAATCTACAATCAAGACAGTTTAGTTTCTACATACAACACTTGTCGCCATTTTGCTGCACAATTTGCATAATGTAAGAGAACGCTTGCAAGTGAGCTGCCATGTTGGTTTTGGTTAGATGTCCAGCAGCACATATTCAGGTAACAATTGCAGGTGTTCATCCAATCAGAACACCTGTAGGAGTGACAGCACAGGTCGTTCTTAAGTACCCAATGATGGAAGGAGGTGCAATACCCTGTGTCAAAAATGCCCATGTTGAAGCATAACTCAGACATGACTTTTAAAGAGACTCCACGTAAATTTTAAATCAGCAGTCTTAACCAACAGTCCACTGTGTTAACAGTCAACGAATAAATTAAAAACAAATGAAATACAGTGCAGTGGGAATTTGGAAAAAAAAAAGAAAAACAACATTACACTGACCTCCTCTCGGGGCTGAGGACGGCCTCTCTCTCCTGCCTGTCTGGGCTCCTGAATCGGCTCCTCTTCTCTGCCTTTCTGGCCTCGGCCTCTAGCCGCCTGGACCGCGGTGTGTCATGGTGGCTGTAGGAGTGGCTGCCCCTCTGGGTGGGTGGGTGGCTGTCGGTGCTCGTCACCGTGCTGCCGCTGGCGTCCGAGTCCAAAGAGCTGACCGAGCCGCTGATATGGGAGCCATTGGAGAGCAGGGAGCTGCCGGAGGGGAAGGGGTCGCTGGGAGCTGGAGAGAGGCAGCGCGGGACGCCTCCCAGGCTGGAGCAGGAGCCGGTCGGGGAGAGCAGGTCGCTGGGGGGCTGGGGGGTGGAGCCATGCTGCAGGAGACCGCTCCGGTCCACCTCATCGCCATTCACTGAACCTGCATCAGAACCCTGGCCCATAGATGCACAGTCCCCTACAGATGAGGAATAGAGGATGCCATGAGACATGTTTGCATTACTCTGGATGAAGCCTGTGCTCCACCTGAGCTGACACCACACAGTCTCCAGCAATTTCTAACAGAAGAGTTCACCCTTCTATCAAAAAGATACCAATTCTTCTTCAGCTGCCTCTCACTGATCTGAACTGCCATGCCAGTTCAGAGAGAAACATTCAGAAATCCTGCACTTAAACTCTATATTTGTTAATAGATATTCACTCGCTTGTGGCCTGCTTTCCACTCCTATCTGTG
>VUQI01003369.1:1687-17911 GCA_015106735.1 Paratilapia polleni | reverse complement strand
AACTCTTAAATAAAAAAAAAAAAAAAAAAAAAAAAAAAAAAAAAAAAAAAAAAAAAAAAAAAAAAAAAAAAATCGAAGTAAGTGGAGCACTAGAGAGTTCACAGGGTTTTTTTGGAAGCTTTAGTGGCTCTGGCAGAGGCCAGCAAGAAAACACATGCCCTGGCTTCCGTTGTTTGGTGTCAGAGCACTTTCAGATGGTGTGAGAGAGACAGACTGGACACATACACATGCATTTGTATGGATATCCTTATGAGGACCCTTACCCTAACCTAAACCTTAATGTAACCTATCCTAAGTCCTAACCCTCTAATAGCCCTCTAAGGGGTGTGAGAAAATGAGGTCCAGCCAAAAATGTTCTCACTCTGATGGCCTAAGGCTCAGATTCTTTCAAAGATAGTTGGGCAATTACACACACAGAGATACCTACTTGCAATCTTTCTCCTCATCCAAGGACAGACGCATATCCAGACCAGAGCTGCACAGACCAGCGACCCGGCTAAAGTGATGAGAAAGATGCCCCACACAGGGAGCATCTCTAACCCAAGCACTGTAGTTAAGCAACACACAAAGAAAATAACATCTTGCAAGGACTTTCATAATGTTTTCATCATATAGCCATATCACACATTCAAAAGGAATTTTGAGCAAGCAAACAAGCACCGGCATCCCTTAACCCTGAGGTGATAATTGATCATATGCTGGTGTCAGACTAAATAATCAGAGATATACTAGGAATAACTGTCGCCCAGCACTTACATGGAGCTCCAGTGTACATGATGGAGAATGTGTTGATTCCAATGGTTGAGGCATAGAAGAGGGGCAGCGCTCGCAATCCATTTGGGACAGAGTCATCCTGTGAAGTAAACACACAGATGGATTTTTAGTTTCTCATATGATGATAAAAGAAACTTAATAATTACAAGCAAATTTGGAGTTTAAAACACACACACAAAATAAGTATATCCTGTTCAAGTGTCCCCAAAGAAAACAATGCTCTGCTCACTGATTTTGCAACATTCTGAGCAGCTGTCTTAAAATAATAATAAACAAAAAGAAAAACATGCACAACAGGTCTATATGAGCTAAAATGAGGCCATGACCATGGTCATATGCAGACAACTAATAAGACAATAGCTTACTACTGTGGTTAAAAGTTCAGCTCAGGTCAATTTAAAGGTGTGGAAATGGTGAAACAATAATACAATTATTGGTTTTGGTTTCACCATTTCCACACCATTAAAAGCCTCCGTGCCACCCATGAATAATTCATGGATGGCACGGGCGGTGCAGTTGTTAGCGCCGTCGCCTCACAGCAAGGTCTGCGGCCTTCCTGTGTGGAGTTTGCATGTTCTCCCTGTGTCTATTTGGGTTCCCTCCAGGGGTTCTGGCTTCCTTCCACAGTCCAAAGACATGCCTGAGGTTAGGTTAATTGGTGATTCTAAACTGGCCATAGGTGTGAATGTGAGTGTGAATGGATGTCTGTCTCTCTGTGTCAGCCCTGCGACAGATTGGCGACCTGTCCAGGGTGTACTCCGCCTCTCGCCCTATGTCAGCTGGGATAGGCTCCAGCCCCCCACCACGACCCTGAATAGGATAAGTGGAAGAAAAATGGATGGATAGATGGACAACTATTTATTCTTGCACACTGTGGTTTGCCTTTATCAGAAGGTTAATATGAAATATGACTAATGAGACAGGTAAAAAGTCTGAGATTTACAAACGAAATTAGACCGTGGATTTTATAGAAGTAACAAATCTCAACCCAACAAACACAAAACAGAAAGATCGAGTCTCCTGATGCAAATAGGCTGCAGAGACAAAAATGAACTCATTCTGAATTTGACCCATCTATGCTTATAACACCGGTCCAAATGACAAATCGTCCTATGAGTCATTCATACATAATCCTGCAGTCGTGACCCCACGATGATCTGCAACACTTCCTAGTCTGCCAGAGATTTCCCATTACATAACAACAGATACGCGGATGTTGCCATATCAAATGGATTTTATCTGTGCTCAAGTGCTTTTGGACAAGTTGTGTGTACACGTGTACGTCTGTGTCCAAATTCTAGTATTAAAATTCCCAGATTGGCAACTTGCTTCAAGAGCAGAGAATGCAACGGTTGCAAATGCAAAATTATACACTCATCAGTGGCAACAATTTACAGCATTAGTTGCAAGTGATGTGAGCCTACCTTGTTGAGGATGAAGTGTCTGATGAGCATAAAGAGGAGTCCAGACATGAGTCCAGAGAGCAAGGGGGAGATGAACCACGATGCCACTGGAGTAGAAGGGAAAAATGTAATGAGAAAGCAACAGCAACATGCTTGCTAAATCTCTCTCTCTAATTAGAGATTTAGTGTTTTAATAAGTGTTTTTGTTTAGGTTTTCCTCCTTAGTGGGTCTCATCGTCTGTTTTTCAGTCATCAGTTATTCTCTTCCTACAATGAATTCCAACTCCTTTTAGTCACGTTTTATGCATATAAAGTAGGGGAATAAATGCCAATAACCAGTTTCTGTTGAAGTGAGAGCTCATAAAGTATGTATTGCTCCTGTATGCTGAGCTTGAGGATGCTGTATGATGTAGGCTCCTAACAGGGAAGAAATAGGTTTAAACTAAAATAAATTATGTGCTGTGTAAAAAGCTATCTACTTGAAAACACAATCTGAAGATGTCTGATGTCAAACTCCACTGGAACTGCGTTGGACAAGTCTCAGTGTGGTTTATAGTCCATCAGGTTTCAGTGGAAAAAGAGGCAGGTGAGTGAATGAGAATGACATCTAAAATTGGGTCTAAAAAACAAACTAGTCTTACCAATCTTGACAAGCTGCATCCACTGTACACCCTTTGTGCCGATGGCCACCATGGAGAAGCCTATGGTGGCGCCAACAATGCAGTGAGTCCCAGAGATGGGCAGTTTGAGGAAGGAGGCGATTAGCTGCCAGACCGCTGACCCTGTGACCAAAACAGAGACAAAAATCTAACATTTAGTTTAGTTTATTTATTTTTCCGGCTCCACACACAAAAACAATCTCATGGGAAAAGAGGTGGTTGTACTAGTTAATTTCCACCTGCAGTTCGTATGACATCATTTAACATCTTAAATGAGGGTCTGCGAGTGCTGTTTGAAATTCATAATGACTGCCTTAGGTTTATATTGTTTATAGAAGCTAGGACAGATGTATAATCTGAAAACTACACTAATATTTGTTTATCCTCATTTAACAAAGACTAGTATTCAAAAATTGCTCAGTGACGTACAGTAACTGCAGTGTTTTTAACATGTGGGATTAAACATCGTTAAAAGAGGAATATTTTAAGACAGTCATGAGAAAAAGTTTGTTTGAATTACCAGGATTTCTCAATAATTCCTCAAGTCTGTCTTCTAAATGACTATATTCATTAGAGACCAATAATATGGCTCAGCCTGGACAAAGTAAGTCACCGTCTGAGCTTAAGATTTTAAAAAGCTATTTAAAGTCAGGTGTAATAATTAAGTAGATGAGAATGGAAGCGTGGGTTACCAGAGGTGCCTCTCTCTATAAATAAAAGGTATAAAAATTCTGTAGTGACAAAGCACCTCTTGAAATCACAGAGGGAACAGTGAATTTTACAATTACAAGAGAACATTAGCGTCACAGTCCATGACCTGAAGCTCTGGAGATTTTGGGTGATGTAAAGAGTCAGTGACCCAAAGCACACAGAGTAAATCAACAACAGAGCTGCTGAAAAAGAAAATTTAATGTTATGGATAGGCCAAGTCAGAGACTTAACCTTAATCTAATTGAGATGCTGTGGCATGACCTGAAGATGGCTGTTCAGTGAGGACAGGAATAAAGAGCGACTGAAATGGTTTCATAGCAGAGACATTATATGAAGGACGAGACAACCTGCCCCCAAAGAGCCAATCAAGAGTCGAACCAGGAAATTGCACTGACTCATGCACACAGCTGCGATTCACGACAGTTTCAGCTGTGTGATGGTGGGCGTATCCACATGTAGAAATAAACTGAGTTGCGTAACTTTGTGCATGCATAGTGTACATATAACCTGCAGAGAAGACTGCCGTTTATTTTAGTTCGATGCAGTTTCTATGTCCCAGTGACCACAGAAAATAACGGCAGGGCTCTCTCTCCCCCTTTATTTAGAAGAAGAGCGAAATCACTGCATAGATTCATTCAAAGATGACTCCTGCTGAGTTGCAAGACTTGCATCTAGAAGGACTTTGTTGGGAGGAATGGTCCAAATTTCCTCATCTCAAAGTCTCACTTGCAGCTACAGAAGGTGTCTGACAGAGCACGGTTCATAAAGCATCTGACAGCACACTGAAAACCTGCTGCAAAAATGGGCAGACAGGTGCTGATAATAAACAACAGAATAATGGCTAGTTTATCAAAACACCACGAGAAAAGTAACATGGGGTACCTCACAGGTAATGTTATTTTTGTTATTCTTTAGGAACAGATAACAGGACCTTAGTAAGTCACTGTCAGCCCTAAATTAGATACTGACAGTGTGCAGATCATAACCTCCAGGACACAAGACGTACTTTCCTGCTTTTATGTATTAAAAACAATAAGTTAAAACTTCTTTTAATTCTGCTTAAACAATATGACAGTTACAAATGCTTCCTGTTGGAGATTAACAAAAAAAAAAAAAAAAGTTCACCAACAGTGACCTGTGGCAGTCTGCCACACCTGAAGTTTTTTAGCCTTGGGAATCCCCTGTGCATAATGCCACCATTTTGCCAAAATCAACATTTCCTAGCAGTCTGTCATTAAAATGCCTTTGTCTTAATGGGAGACCCATTGTTTTCTACTTTTACTGAAATGCTGGTGTGCAAATCTCCTGTTGATACTCAATAGTTCCTACTTCTGTTTCACTTCAAATGTTTTTGTTTCGTGTGGCTCTTAGGAAGTACTTACAATGCTGCAAGGTTAACTAACATTAGCAAATGCCCAGTAAAGGTTTATGTCAAACTGTTTGCAGGGACTGTATGTAGATATTGTATAATAACAGTACTCATACATGAGGATCAGTGCAAGTTTCAAGCATCAACTGAGTCTGATATGATTTGTTTTAAGTTTGAGATGTGAATAGAACATTAATCTTATATTGAAGTGAATTTCTAAGGAGGTGTTTACAGGTGTTTCCGTCTACATTAAGCAATGCAGTTTTTTTCAGTTATCGAAAGTGCATTTCAGGGGGATTAGTAGGGCCTACTTTGTGAAATGGTAAATACTGAAAGAAACATAGTGTTCATAAAGTGATATATAAGAGATTGTTAAAGTTGAAGGAAAAAAAGTGCTAAATCATTTGGTTTCAACACCAATTAAGAGATGTCACTTGGGCAGCAGGAAAATTTATTTTTCCCTTTTTTCCTACTTTAATGATTGATGACGATGGCAAAAAATTAATAATTTATAATCCAAATAATATATATACACCATAACTTACTGTACTGTGCAAACATTTTAGGCATCTGAGGAAGAGTTTTAGACTAATTTAATGAAAAGTTTTCATTTATCATTTTCCTTAGAAAAGCCTGTCTTCTTGTAATCCTAGACTGACAAGATGATGTCGACATTAGGAAAACTGCTGCAGGAATACTTGATCGTGTACCTGGATGGCTGAAGATAGCTCTTTGGCTGTCTGTGACGCCTCCCTGATATTACTATCTGATGGATAAGAATCTAAACATGTAGTACCCAAAACGCTGGAGACTGAGCGTCACTCATCACAGTCAAACTAACTTTACTCTAGAGGAAACCGTCTCTCTGGTAACACTTTAAAAGTCTATTTTTATAGATTTTTTTTTTTCCTTGTTGAAAAGTAGAGGAAAAAAAAAAAAATCTATCATGGTTTCTCATCTGCGTTGCTTCAGGCTGAAATGTCTTTTTTCTTTTCTTTTAGATCATCCAAAAGCCAAATACTTAAAATTATAAAAAGATATAAAACAGAGAAAAAAAAGAAAACATGATATTTAAGAACCTGTAAACAGTTAGTAAACAGCAGTTAAAGAAATGTTTTCAGAACTATTGACAACTATTTTTTCTGCCAATTAATTGATCTTGTTTCCAATTGCATGTATCCAGTTTGTTTCTCTAAATGATGGAGTCAAGAAGTAGCGGCAGTTTAGCAGCTATGCCATCAAAAGTAAAGCCCCTTTCAGACATAAAAAGTGCAACTTTACTTACCTGGTAATGCGATATTTATTTTTTGTTTTTTTTTTATTGTTATAAGTACTGGCAAAGTCTGATATGATTTTTAAATGTTAAGAGGTCATATTAAGCATAAATTAAAGTGATGACACTTTAATTTTCTGGCACACATCCAATTTCATCTCCTTAATTTCTGGACATCCAAAAATCCATACTTATAGCTTCACTCAGACACGCCACAGGTTGCAGATATTACAGAAATATCACTGGGTTTACCTACTAAAAGTGCTGTTGTGACTTTTACATTGGTTTGGCTAGTGCTTAGTCCAACATGACCTAAAAAATTGTCACCAGATAAACATAAGGATTTGCATGTCTAAAATGAGGCTTACGACTTTGGCAGCAACTACATGCCTCAGTAGACATAAAAGCTAGTCCAACTTACCAACCATGGCGCTGACCTCGCCTGCCATGAGCACAGGCACCGTGTCATTGTAGAGACTGACATCTATAATGCCCTTCCGAATCGTCTCTCCCACTTTGGCCCCGAGCAGCATTGAGCCCAGCGTCTCGAAGATGGATGCCAGGATGCAGGCTTGCTTCAGAGTGACCACACCGGACCCCACCGCTGTGCCAAATGAATTGGCCACATCATTAGCTCCGACTGAAAATGCCAGGACAAAGGCAATAATGAAGCCAATAACCACCATCCACAGATACGACCCCAGATCCATCTTGATATGATTTCAGGTGAAAAAAAAGAGAGAAAAATCCAAGTGGACAAAAAGCAAACAAAAATCGAGTTTAAATAATCTACAAAAAAAAAAAATGAAGTGCTCTGTGCGTTTTTAGCGGAGGACTTGGTAAGCCCACTCCTTCTCTTCGTCCCCTGGTTATAAAGAGTTCGAGGGGAGAAGCACAGCTGCTAACTAAGCGTTTGGAGCTCAGTCCAAAGATTGGAGGCTAGTGATGGTGGGAGCAGAGAGCATTCCATAGCTTAGTGTGAGACAGCCTGTCTGCACGTTCTTTCACCTGCCGGAGAAAAGAGAGAGAGGAGACACAGAAACAGATTAGTGTCGTAAGCTATGATTACTCTTTTTCAACAGCAGTCATCTGACAACACCTCCCTGTGACTTCCTTAGAAAACCAAAAACAAAGGGGTCGGGGAGGGACTAGGAGAAAGAGGAGGGGAGAAGAAGACAAAGGGAAAAAATATATATATAAATGAAAGATTCAGGATGGATGATGATGAATGACGATGATGCAGAACTGGCTTTGATGAAACAAGGAGAGCACTCCATTGCACTCCAGTGGGGAAAGCTGAGGACATCTCGGATATCTACAATAGGAAATCACAGTCTGCACTTCAAAGAAATCAAATCAGATCGTTCAGAGGGCTTGCTGTCAGCACTGGCACTATAAAAAGATCACTGTTTCCAGAATGAGACATGAGCAATGCTCCCAACATTAGAGACTATCATCTTATCCCCGCACAACAGGGCAGCTGACAAACTTCAGCCACACATTCAGATAACCTTAGACAGGAGTTCATAATTTACTCAGTTTTAATATTTAACCACCACAAAAAAAATTAAAATAAAAAAAAAAAAATCTCAACATCTGTTATTACTTTAATCTGACACATTGATACCAACAGTGATAACAGGCAAAATTATTAAGAATTCTATTAAACGTAGCACTTCCTGAAATGCCTGAAATTATTTGATCAGGCTGAACCTATTAAAACTGAAATGTTACTCATAAAGTTGTCTCAGCAACAGCCCTGCGGATGTTTTCGTGCCAGATTTACATTGTAGTTACCCTTCTGATCTCTGCTCTTTCAACCTCAGCATGACTGTAACTGTGCTCGCCAGGTGACAGTCAAAGGTACACAAGAGTTTTGTAACAAGCTTTGGAGTAACAAGTTCAAACAAACCCGAATGCTCTGGTGCAGCGCAAAAAAGAAGAAAAACTTGGTGCATGCATTTAAGTTAAGACTGCAATGCAGCAAGAGCATCAGCACTGATGTTCTACAGCTGCTCGAGGTGGGAGCAGTTCACAAAATTGCACCTCTGCAGGTCAGACAGTAAATTATAATATATTTCTTGTGTCGTGCTTCTCTAAATATTATAGCCTAGTTATATAAGATTCTACTTTTCTGATGTGAGTATCTACAAATTGAAACTATTATGCTCATTAAGTCCAGTCTGTAAGTAAGAATTATTTTCCTGTGCCCAACATATAAGAATATAAATATCATATACTAGTGCCTTCAAGTTAGAAATGGATAGTTTGTCTATAGCTCCATGTCAAGAATTATAATTTTCTCTGCGTTGACTGTTACTTCAAAATCTTTTGAGTTTGGACTTTGTAGGACAAAACAATGGCATTTTTTCCACTCTTTTCTGGCTTTTTGTAGACAAAACGGTCTTAATTGTGAACTGTGTTTCAATGATTGGATTTGTTGTTTGTGGATGATCAAGTTGCTGCTGTTTACCTGATAAAAAGCTGATCACATCACATCCACTTGAACAACAGGCAAACAGCTTTCCTTGCCACTGTTCCCCAAGGCTTATTTACATCACAACAACAAGATGCTTGACAACAACAGATGATGAGGCCACCAACAATGAAGCCTCCGGTGGTTTTTTTAGAAACCTCTATGCCACAAATGACTTGGTTTGGGTTTTTTCGTTTGTATCTTCATACGGGCCAATGACAGCATACTTCTTTCTATGGCTGAGCCAGTTTTTTAATGGGGAGTGTTAAACGTAAACAGCTCTTGGCATTAACTGACTGCATTCCTCTCCTCGCGTGGGGGCAGGCAGCCCCTTTCTAAATAGCCTGTGGCCAGTTACAGCTCCCTCCTCCTGACCAAGAGCTCCATCTGGAACAGTCGAGGTCACGCACTCTTAGCCTTTATATCCTTTGCTGAACCGCAACAAACACATAAAAATACGATAATTAGTCTTTTGATCAGGCCTGTGCGAGACCTCCCCGAATCAGGATCCATTGGTGACGATGAAAATTATTACATCGCCACTAATTTAAAATGTAAGTAGACACATTTCTTGGTTTTCTTACAGTAGCATAACAGAAGTGAAGGTGAGGAGAGCTCAGACGTTGCCAAATCTCAAAAAGAATGAGCAAAAAAAAAATTATTTGATGATCCGCTGATCCCCCGAGGGGAAATTCTCTTTTACTGATCTCTCCCCCCGAGAGAGATCAGAGCACAGGTTCACAGGTTGCCTCTGACCCTTGGCTCTTTGGCTATAGAGTCAAGAAACCAAACTTGTGAACTTGTGTCCATCGCAATACCTCCCAAAAGTTAATAATTAATGATAAACAAGACAATATAATCTAAGGTAGAGTTTTACCTCTATCTGATTACTTAATTGCTTCCTACCTCATATCTGTTTTATAAAGTCTGCACCAATACGGAGAGATACTCAAGTTACCATAAACTGATTTTTACTTGTAAAAATCACATTTTCTGTAACTGAACCTTTATCGCATAAGTTTAAGAATCCACATAAGACAACTTGCTTTACATTGTCGAGTAGCGCCCTGTAAAAAACACATTTTCCAGTCAATGTATTGACTCTAGCAGAGTCTGAAGGACTAACAAGAGCCTGTGTCAATGTTTAGTCCAGGGGAACACCGCTGCCACAAGAGGAACACATCACACACACCACAGTTAAACATGGAGCCTCCACCAACAGAACCAAGCACTGCACAGAAGAGATGTTCGGTCAAACACAGCTCCAGCGAAAGGAGGCTGAACATCCTGTGCCTCAGTGTGAGACAGAAGAGAGGAAAGATGAGTGTGATTGACTTGAGCGTGGGTGTGGCCACTAGGTCAGCAGGTCGTTTTCTTAATTGAGTTTGTTCTAAAAAGGGAAACTCAGCATGACTGACCCTTAGACAAGAGTTCACATGCTGCCACTCCCATTTGTGGACATAAAATCTGAAAAGAACAGTATTTCATGACATCAGTGAAAACGCAAGCTAAAAACGGTCAAAGTACAGGACACTTCCAAAAGAAACACCAGCCTGGTGCTCTCAACATCTGATTTCTTACCTGTGACATTTGAAAAAGCGGGAAAATCTGCAATGAACATGCAAAATGCAGCACGGGAAACGATTACACACTCTCACAGATGACCCTGCGGCCTTGAACACAAGTCAATAATCCTGACATGACCTGAAGTATGCATTGATTTGTACCCAGCCATTTAGCAAATGCAGTATGTGCCGGAGATTCAGTTCCATATTCATGTGTTTGATTCAAGCCAAACAGACTATATGGCTACATGACCTTCAAAATTAATCTTTACCATGTTTGCTTGAGAGCAAAAGACAGACAGTCGATCTCCTCATTTTATTTCTATTTCCCAAGAGCAGCCCTTGTGTAATTTATTTGTAACAATCAATGAATAATTCACGCAAAATACGCGCTCATTATTAGCAGGATAAAATAGAAGCAAGGAAGCAGCAGTACCATAATGCAAACTGATTCACTGGCAGTAATTGCAATTGCTTTTTGCTGCTCGGATAAGAATGCACTGCATGATGATGTTTCTATTTTGCTGGTCATTGGGATGCGGGGAAAAAAAACAGGTGATCAAACAGTAATATACTGAATTTAATTTGAAAATTGGGACCAGAGAGAAGAAATTCCATATCTGCTCAAACAATTTAGAAGAAATGTTTGAGATAATGTGGACACAGGATGGTGTACGACCCGGTTTGCTAAGGAAACTAATGCACAGGTGCCATTTTGATCAGAATATTTTGCATACCAGCTTTGGCCACAACGCTGCAGTTTTGAATTGGTTGTTGGTTGTTATCATTTCAAGCACTGGATGCAATAAAGTTTGTTTATAACACCACTGTGGGGCTAAAACACTGAGGCAACCACCTCGAAATCCTGGTCACGTTTATATTTTAAATTAAAAACTTAAACAAAACTAACTTTTATCAAGTTGTAAAAATGGTTTGTTACAGACTGGTCTGTCAATAGGTGAGCGTACAGAATGAAACATCTCGCTTTCCTACACAGCCCAGGTGAATCATTTATAACCTTTAAAAAGTGTGCCACTACCGCTCTCCAAGGTACTGATCCTGAGACCACCAGGGATGACTGAGGTGACTGCTGATGATCTCACCTTGATGGACTTTATAACAGCAGGAGATAATAGAGCAATAGCAATAGTCACACCATGTCTGAGGAACACTGGAATAATAAGTGGGCATTTTGGATTCAGCTGTAGTTTCAGATGAACATCAAGGTTTGATTAACAGCTCATTATGACATTCTTATCTCTGCCAGGGAGGCTATATGATTGTTTCATTTTGTCTGTTTGTTAGCAGAATTTAAAAAATTTTTAGAGGAATTTTTTTTAAGAGGTGGGACATGGCCTTAAGCCTAGTTTATGGTCACCGCATTGGTTCTGTCACACGCCGACTATGACATCACCATTTATACTAGCGGTTGAAGGTGCGCCGCACTCGCTGGAGTCTTCCCCTGAATGATAGGTGTCGCCACTCAGAAAAAATCCTCTGCATCAGCACTAGTATAAGAGTAGAAGAAGTCAAAACAGGAAAGCAAAGCAATCACAGACTTTTCAAAGTGTTGCAGGGTCTCCCTCTGTATAATCTGGGAATCTCTGAGCTCCTGGACAGACACATCATTGAAATGGCGGTAAAGACCAACACGATCGTACACTCGTGTCTTCGATACCACAGCGTGGCGTGGGCCAGCAGTTGTGACATAACTTTTGAATAACCTTTGGAGTACATCTAGGAATTTTTGGAAGGATTCTTTACCATTGTGACTTTGGGCAAATTTGGACATTTCACATTGTATCTTGACAAATACCTATCAAATGGAGATAAGACACACTGGGAGTCACTGCCTTAATGTCAACGAAAATATCACAAACTAATCTGGGTCCAGGGACTCACTTAAGCCTTGGTGGAGGGTATGCAATCCGAGACTGCAAACCCTCCACCAATCGATCCAAGGAGATGAACTGACATTTCCTCCTGAACAAGGAGAATTGGAAACTATTAGAATTTCCAGTAAAGCCACTTTCAGCTGCTCCCTTATTCACAAGGGGTCGCCACAGCGTGTAGCTCCGCATGTTTGATTTGGCAGATTTTTACGCCGGATGCCCTTCCTGACACAACCCAAAAAGGATTTGTGTCTCCTCGTGGAATCAAACCGGGCATCTTTCACTCGTTAGGCGAATGTGTAAACCACTACACTATGGAGCCACTATTTAAGTAAAATGTTCTTTTTTTAGAAACCCACATTCCATTATACCCAGCACTTCGACATTTCAAATCATCTGTTTAACTTATCTTTCCAAATTTAGTCTTAAATTTTGGGTCATTCTTTTCTGTCCACTAAGAATTTGAGGTTTAATCTTTGAGCCACCGCCGACTTGTTCCCAAAGAGCAGGTCAGAGCCTTGCACAGCAGCGGTGTGCCGAGAATGCCTAAGAAAGCAATCTTAAATAAAAACGCTTGAAAGTGACTCTGTAAAGCAACCACCTCTTAAGGATTATTTCTGGCAGACTCATTTTTATTCCCGTGGGTGTCAGGTGGCAAACAGTAGCCATAATGAGGGCACTGACACAAAAAAGACACAGCATGGGGAAACAAGACTAAACTGGGTCTGCATGATGTCTGTGCTGAAACATTTAAACCTGCAATAGTTTGTCTGCTATTTGTTGCGTTTTACAGAGCAGTATTATCCTTCACGAGAGGCTGTGTTTCTGACCACTAGATGCCAGTTCACTCTCGTTCAGCTCGACTTTTTGGTCTTTACCAATCCTTGACTCTTAGTCTTATTTTTGCAGGTATACAGTGGGTTTTTACTTAACAGCTGCCTTCTGTGGCTAAAACTGTACTCCTTCACATATTTGATACATTCTTATAAACATGTTGATTACAGCTGGTTAATTAAATACTAACTTTTAGACATTATATTGACAAAAAATAAAAAAAATAAAATAGAGACTGTCAGCTGACCTGCTACATCACTGGAGCATTTCACCTGTTACAGCATCAGCCCCTAGAGGCATGTGTTGTGTGCCACGGGGTGTAAAAAGAAACCTGTGTGCAAACTACTTACAGTGATTACTTTAACTGTTTGTTGTCCCTGCTGTACAGCACTCATTAATCTGCCCGAGATGCCAATGCACCACAGCCACAGCTGGTGCAAAACACTGTGTCACGAGCTACAGTCTGCATTGACACGCGGCTGCACTATCCTCACACTGATTCAGCCCCCTCCCCTTCCTCTCATCCTGTCTAGGCACATGCTGAAAGAAACAGAACTAGAACATACATGCAGTATCAGATGATGACTCACAGCAGCATCCTACTAGCCGGCTAATTGTTATACCTGAAGCATACGCAGCTGCAGTGCCTCCAAGGACACAGGATGCTCACGTCTACCAGATGGCTTAGTAAGTTAAGAGAGAGAGAGATATGGTTAAGACTAAAACACTAGGAGAAACAGGAGGTCAAGTACAGAAACATTAACTCCACTCACCTTCATGTCTCCTCACATCAAGAGGAGGTGGGACAGTGGTGGAAATGAATAAACGTCAAAGACAAAATGGCATTTTTGGGGAGAGAGAGAGAAAGAGACACAGATAGAGGGAAACGCTAGACTGGAAAATAAAATAAAAAACAGACCGGGAGAAAGAGTGGCGTATGACTGATGAGAAATAAAATTATGAGGAGAGAGGGGAAGAGAACAGTTGATGAAGGAGGAGAGGAGAAGAGAAGGAGCAAAAGAGGCTTACTGAGGAATCAGCAGGTTGTGGTGGTGTTGCAAGAGAGAGGAGAGCGCAAGAGAGACAGAGAGAGAGAGAAAGAGAGAGCAGTGCAGCCAGCTGAGTCTAGACTGCCTCTTAAAGGAATTTATCTGCATTCACAGCACACATCAACCAATGACAAATGTCGTAGAAGCCGAGGTGTACTGCTGACTGGTTATCTGTGCACAGAGAGGATGGACACATAGAGGGGAGGTGGCCAATGTCTGTGGAGGAGGATAGCCAGCAAGGGGGGAGATGAGAAGAGGAGGTGAACCTGCGTGGATGCGTTTTACAGCTGGGGGAAAGCATGTAGAGAGATGAAGGGCATTTAGAGCACTTCCCTTTCCATCAACACTCTGATCACAAACGCAGGTAGACTGATTAATATAATATGCACACATGCTCCTAAATACTGATGCACAGATGAGCGCACACTGTCATCTGTGACTCGTCACTGCAGAGGAATCAGCATAATGAAATGAACTGAGACAGGACCATTTTTCTTTTTAACACAGAGGTCCATCACACAAGAGCACACACACCATCTCAACATAGTTACTTGGCTGCAACCCACCCATCACTTTCTCTGCCTTTCTCTCTCTGCCACAATTGTTCCTTTCAAAGACACGCCGAACAGTGCGTCTTTATGTCACTTGGCGTCAGCGGGAAGAGATAGGGGCTCTCGTCAACACAATGAAGAGTCCAGGCCAGAGCTGATGTAGGCGACAAAATACAAAGCAGAACCACAGAGGTCACGACTCTTCGGCAGTTCCTCAACACTTCCCTAATAATTCCACAAGAAGAATGGCAAGAAAAATCCTACACTTAAGACCGCTTTACACGGCGGCGCGCCGTGAAGCAAACTCTCGTCAAGTACGATGAGCGAACGCGTGGATATTTTCCGAAAGGTTTTAGTTCTAAACTATGATATTTTTCAAACTTACTGGAAATTTGGCTCAACAATAAACCATCTGCCTCAGACAAAATCTGTTCAGCAGTTTCTTTTTTTTTTTTTAAACCTCCGCACAATCTTTTGTGTTCGTGTATATATGTATATTTTTTAAATCATTACTCACACACGCCATTGAAGCCAAGAAGGAGTCTGATGCCACCAGTGCACTTCAGGTCCTGTTCCCTTCGTTCTCACATGCTGTCCAGGGGCTAAAAAAGTGGTGACTTCATTTCTCCAGTTCTGTTCAGAGGTCTGATCTTGTTATTTGTTTGAGCCTTCTCTTCTATCGTCTCTCGCTCATTCTCTCCCTTTCTGTCCCCCAACAGGCCCTGCCTGCTAAAAGCCTATCTGCGTCAGCTGCACCTGCTGCCTCTGACTCTGTACTTCACAGCAGGGAGGCGCTGTCTCTTAGAACCCAAACACGCACACATACACACACGCTACAGAGCTATGATCAGTCAGCCTCAATGAGCTGGAGGGGGGTCGCTTAAGAATGACAACAACAGTGCATGTCGCTCTCAACACCATCTTCAAAAGGTTCACCCCACACACACACACACGCACACAGAGTTCCATAAATCCTCTCACTCAGTCTATTTATTTTCTCCCCTGCATTGCAGCACTAAGTCAGGTTGTTAAGAAACGAGTAACTCTTCAGATTGCTTCTGACGGCAACACACAGGCAATCTGTCAAAAATTTATGCGAGCATACAGCTAAATAAATAGTCTCCAATAGAGTATTTCTTTTGCCAGATTTATCCTTTAAGAGATCCTGCCGTCTCCTTATCGCCACTGAAGTCTTGAGACAGACCGCAGTGAAACAACTCACAGCACAAGCCCTCCTTCGAAATAAAATCCCCTCTTAACTTTATGCTTTATTTTAAACATACAAATATGTTTATTTCCTCTTTATTTAGGCGTTGCACAAGACCTGACAGCATTCCTAAACATAATTTAAAGTTGCAGTTATGTTAGTCAGTACTGGATTACAATAAAGTATATGTTGAAAAGTACTGCTTTCATGAAGCATTCAGCACTGTTAAAAACGAGGAATGGATTTTGTGTCATCGACACTGTGTTGCCACAAACAACAAACAGTCAATAGTAATAAATCACTCAGAGTTAACCTTCAGCATTGACTGAATGTGGATATTCACTGCAAAACGTACCACAAAAAGATTGCTCCAACAATTTAGCACAGAGAACCACTTAAAAAAAAAAAAAAAAAAAAAAAAAAAAAAGAATTAAAAAAAAAAAAATTTTTTAAAAAAAAAC
>VUQI01003366.1:0-10134 GCA_015106735.1 Paratilapia polleni | reverse complement strand
GCTGTTTTCCTAAATGCTTAAAAAAAAAAAACAAAAAAAAAAACCTGAAATGATTAATCTGTTGTTCAGAAAAATTATCAACAATTTAATGAGTATTGAAATTAACACTAAGTTACAGCACTTATTAAGAATTTTTATCCACATGCACTGCCTTTTAGATTTTCTGGATTTACTTTTAAACCACTAGAGTTAAATTATGTGTTAATCCTGTCGGGTATCACAGAGCTACTAAGAGCTACTGTAAATGTTCTCTGTAGCATATAGTCCCTGCTGTTCTCACTGCTCTCCTAATTACCGTCAGCACCTTTGGGAATTTTAGATTACAGAGCCTGTTTTTGTTCTCCTGCCAGGCCCGTCTGTTCTGTTCTGTTCTGTTTGCAGCTTTTAGGAAAACATTTCACAGCATTGTCGGAGGGAGAAAAGTGCAGCTTTTAGCTTTTGTATCACTGACTCCAATCTGAGCAGCTTCTGTGTGACTGATCAAAAGTCTCCCTCGAGAACAGTGTTGAGTTCCCATTCTGCAGATTTCTTTACCGTTCTCCTTTCTCCTCACAACAGGTACTACGCCGTTCTCTACCCCATGATCTACCCCATGAAGATCACAGGGAACCGGGCGGTCGTCGTCATTGCCTACGTGTGGTTGCACTCGCTGGTGGGCTGTCTGCCTCCTCTGTTCGGCTGGTCCTCCTTTGAGTTTGACTGCTTCAAGTGGACTTGTGTGGCATCCTGGCACAGGGAGCCGAGCTACACGGCCTTCTGGGTCACCTGGTGCATCCTCCCCCCCTTCTTCATCATGCTGGCGTGTTATGGTGTCATTTTCCGTGTAGCCCGCATGAAAGCCCGAAAAGTTCACTGTGGGACTGTTGTTGTGGCCCAGGACGACTCCGCTGGAGCCCAGAGGAACGGACGTAAAAACTCGAGCACCTCCACTTCCTCTAATGGAAGTCGGCGGAGCCTCGTGTACGCAGGGAGTCAGTGCAAGGCCTTGGTCACCATCTTAGTGGTGATTGGCACTTTCCTCGTGACCTGGGGGCCATACGTTGGGGTGGTGTGCACTGAGGCTTTGTTGGGCCAGGGCAGCGTGTCTCAGGGGCTGGAGACTCTGGTAGCATGGCTGTCTTTCTGCAGCGCTGTGTGCCACCCACTCATCTATGGCCTGTGGAATAAAACGGTGAGGAAGGAGCTGCTGGGGATGTGCTTTGGAGATCGCTACTACAGAGAGTCGTTTGCCACGCGGCAAAGGACGTCCCGCCTCTTCAGCATCTCCAACAGAATCACAGGTGGGATGACTGCCGTGGCCCTCTCTGTCATGCAGATGTCAACCTGATGTTTTATGTTTAGTAAATATGTGTTTGCATGGCCGGTTTAGATTTGCATTCCTGTCAGTGTGATGATCACACGAGAACTTGTTTGTGTGTTTTCAGACTTGGGTATGTCCCCACACCTGACTGCAATGCTGGCTGGTGGAGGACAGCTGTTGGCCCCAGGGAGCAGCACAGGAGATACTGGCTTCAGTTTCACTCAGGACTCATGTAAGTGTTGCACACAAAGAATAATCACATCATATCAAATTTACACAGTACCCACTATCATTAGTGAGCTGTGTTACCACTGTGGGGTTATTATACTTTACGTTTTCTTACTAAAAGGATTTGATATCAGTGCATCTCTGGAAAGCTTTACACATTCCTGAAGCCATTTTACCACAGTTAGTTTGAATCTTTTCAGCTCAAAGCAGCCCTCTGTGTCCGTTGTGCACTGCATTGTGAGGTGTTGTGTCCATAAACAGTACACTGTGGTGCTGTTTTTTTGGAGAGGGAGTGGGATAACTTTAATAATCCTTGCTGGGAAATAGTTTTGTAGCAGACTGAATCTAAAGAAATATGAAAGAATATAACAAATTAAAGCTTAGTTTAAAAAATTTCTATTAACCAGAAAGAGAAATTGTCAAAGTGTCTAACAGAACATAAACTAAAAGTTTTTTCTTTTTGTAGGATTTATTTTAGGGATAATAACTTTGTCACTTAATCATTTATCCTATAAAATGTCAGAAAAGTCTATAACTGACCATCATAATCTTCTTATGCCTTCAGATTACCAACCAGTCTTAAAACAGAAGGTAATCATCTTGATGTTGAAAACTTGCCATTTTTTTCAGCAACATTTACTATAAAAATCACCAACATTTGCCAGCTAATTGAGCAATCAATTCAGCCGCAGCTGAGTTTGCTTAAAAATCTTTCTGCATTAACATACAGTATTGTCACATGGTCACAAACAAACAGGAGCCAAACTAACAATATCTTTTTATAAAGAAAAAGGCAAAAAAAAAAAAGACACCAAAATTTGATAATAGACAGCCCTTTCTCGCAGCTCTGTCCTAAAGACCTATACACGTCCTAAACACAGTGAATCAGTGCTGACTTTTGGCTTCAAATGGGATTGAAATCCTGCTCCCCCAGGTGAAATTACTTCACCACCTGGTCTGTTTTCCCTGAACACTTATCACTCTAGAAAAACACTATATAAATGCCATTTCATTTACCAATATACTGAGGGGTTATTGTCCAATGATGCCAAAAACATGGTGCCTATCTTGACTTTAACTGGTTTAAAATTTGTAGTTAAAGTCATAAAAAGCAGAGAAAAGCAGCACATTTCACATTTGAAGCCATCTCTCTTAAAAAAAAAAAAAAAAATCTTTAAACTGTAAATTTGTCATTTCATTTAATGCCGATCTGCAGTTCACCTGGTTTCTTGAATGCTACATTTTCCTTCTTTCTTACTGTTAACCTTAACTTTAAAATAAAAAGGGGAACAAAGCTGTAAACATGAGGGTTGAAAAGCTTACTAACCTTTTTGCATCATACTCTTTGTTAGAGTCAGCCTTTCCATTTCACAGCTCATGTTTTTTACTGATCCTGTAGGGAGGGCAAGTAGTGTCATGTTTAACACAAACAAATATCTCATTATCCACCTTTTTGTTTACATTTCTGGCCATATGGCATGAAGATGACGTGTCCTATAACTTCCTGAAATCTCTGTGAAGTTCTGCTTGCAATTAACTTGCAATGATCCTTTTTGTTTTCCCACGCAGGCACAGATGTGATGCTGCTGGATAACTTCTCCACAGATGGCTCTTCCCTCCCACAGCACCACGGGCCTCCGTCCGGGAAGAGGAGGAGCTCTGTCACCTTTGAAGACCAGGTGGAGCATTCCAAAGGTATCTGTCGTTTATTTCCTGCCTCCACAGAGGATTAGAGACAAGCGAATGACAAAAAAAAAAAAAAAAAAGTACACCAGGCACGTTTAGTGTAGCATTTGCATTATCATCCTCACTGATATTTCAGCATCTGTATTTATTTTCCCAGCTGAGAACACGTCCTCAGTCCAGGTCCACGCAGATGTGCACAAATCTCTCGACACATTTGCTTCCTGCTTGGCGAAGGCCATAGAGAGTGATGCAAAGCTCACCCTGTTTGGGGAGGGTATGGCTCTGCCGGGGGGACTCTTCACGGCGAGGGCAGCGCCAAGACCCAGATACTTGGACGGTCAGAGACTGAGGCTGGAGAGTATCGATGAAGGGATCGTTAAGGACGACCGAGATGAAGAAGAGCAGGATGTGGAGGAGAAACCCGCCTGAACCCAGCAGGTCCATTCATGGACTGTACTCTTTACAAGGGTTTCACACTCTTAACACTGTTACAGAGCTCTGTGGTACAGATGGTGAAGTCGGCTCTCTCTACACATGGGTACTCCTTACTTGAAATTATTAGCAAACAGAAAGAGGCACATTATTCATTCCACTACGTTGGACCTAGTGCACAGCATCAGTGCCTTGGCAAACTTTTCTAAGAATTAATGTAACCGAATAGGAAGCCTTAACTACTGTAACCTCAATGGTTTGATCATTGTATTAACTTGTTTACTATTACAGTATATATTATGCTATTGTATTTTCCTAAACCTAATAAGCAAAATTGCCTCACTGGGCAAAATGAAAGAAAATGACCGCATCTTTTGACATGCTTCCATATTAGCTCTTGTTCAGGTGAATTTTCTCTCCTTACGCTGCACTCAGTCATTTTCCACAGGTGTTTTCCCTTACTGTGGATAATCAGACTGTGCAGTCCATGTTTGTTCAGCAAGGAACAGTTTGCGCCTTTGTCAGTCTTATCAGTACATGATGATCTCAAATAATTCAGGTTTGGATGGGAAAGATTCCCATAGTTGTGCGATCTCAGATCATATGACCACTTCAGACGGCTGTGCTTCTGCAAATTTGTTCCTGCGGGGGTTAAAAAGACTTTCCACTGATAATACAGCACCATATCCGGTACATGTGGGTTGAATTACATTTAGTGACTAAATAAGAGTTTCTAGTTCATATTTATGACTTGACTTTTGACAGTAATTACAGTAACTGCGGTTTGTCGTGAGTGTGGCTTAAGCGTAGGTCTAGTCAGACAGAATAAATGGAAACACCTGTGTAGGTGTGCCTTTAATGTAAAACAAGAAACCTTAGAGCAGAGAACAGTGTTGCACATCCTTCAGACACTGACTGTAGATCCTAACTTGTTTTCTAAAGTGAACATGCCTTCTGTAATGATAGTGCAGCACGCAAACGGCAGGGCAACTTAGGAAGGCACCTTTCACTGATGGCCGTGTTAAAGCAGGAAACAAACAGGTGTAAATATTGACATGACCACAACTGAATTATATTCAGCTGCTTCAGTCTCAGGGTCCTGGGTCAAATTCAGTGTGAATATTGTGTGCCACGTTTTGCTACATGTTCCTTTGAACAGTGTGAAATGGTGTGCAGCAGGTTAGGAGGTATGTTTTCTCTCATGGGGTGTCAGCAGTGTTATGCATTCAGCAGCAACGTGTATGCAAACCTCAACATATTAAAAAGGCAGTGCACATGGCAGATCACCTCCTGTCAGTGTAATATAACACTGTGTTCAGTGAACCACAGTTTCTGTTTAAATGTTTTGCCACGTTTGGACAGAGCTGATTACAGCCCTGCTGTTGATCTTACTGGTTCACTTTCGCAGTTATGATTACAGGGACAGTGAATAGAGCAGTCATTGTTAATATTACTAGTAACACCTGTACTTTTCCTCCTGCAACAGGTCAGCAGTGAAGGTTTACTGATTTCAAAGGCATCACAGGTGGATTCCAAACACTAGATTACAAATAACATCCAAAGTTATTCCTGCCTTCTTTCCCAGTGCATGCTGGGATTGATTTGTATAGGAATGATTAAAACGTAGAAAATTTGTGGACTGTAAAATAAGTTGTCTTACAGTGAAACAGTTTACAGTATTTACGTGCTGTTCAGTCCTGAGCTTCACCATCTGAATCTGTTGGCCAACAACTGTAGTATGAACAAGGTACCTGCTGTAAGCACAGCTGGAGTCCTGGCATTTCATGATATGAGATGATAACTGTGGATAAACACAGTAACTGCACTTGAACATACAATGTGTACTCTCATGGTGAAGGTGATTGCTGCAGTTTATTAACAGTGAAGACCAAATGAGATAACGAGAGGCTCATGGAAAGATGATGTCCAGAATCAGTAATCGATACTGTTGATATCTAAGTGATGTCAGAAATAAATTATGTTTCTGTATTAGTGTTCAGTGTTGAATCAGTGGAAAGCCGATCTTGGGGAATATTCAGTGGTACACTGGGTTGTACCTCAGCTTACACACCCCAACGCTCCTGTTACTAAGGAGATTTTGAATTCGTAGTGCCCAGTTCTGGTGCTTCAGTCTTACCTCGTATTTTTTCATGTCATGGTTGAACAGGTACTGCGTTTGTAAGAAAAAGATATACACCTGAGAAGTGATGTAACCTTTTGATTTTCATTATACAGTAAGTATTAATACAAACATTTGCATTAAAGATGTTTTTTTTTTTGTTGTTTTTTTTTTACATAAAACTGAATGAATTATTTGTGTCTCCTGTGAGTGAGCGAGGTGAAGCTGAACAGCAACCAAAACAACTCCCATCTGCCACCAGTTTGTGTCTCTCCTGTTAGTACTGAGTCACAGAGCTGAGTGTTTCTTTTTGTTCTTTAAACAAGCAGCATGTTCAGCAACACACAGTCTTATTCTGACAGCATTTTCAGTATCTTATCTGGATTAAAAAAAATACTCTGTACACTGCAGGGAAATATAAAAGATGATACCCCAAGCCTGAAGATTTGTATTATGACTTGTATTGTCTACTTTCTTGTCCAGATAAATATTTCTGGAAAGCTGTGTACTAAAAGGCATTAAAACCACAACAATGTAGCATTTTCATATATTTAATAGGATGTATTACAAATCCAATTAAAAAAAAAATTTTTTAATGGAGTACGGAAGATCCCATTGCAGAAACCAGAAGTTGAGTTCGATGGAATGACTTCCTTCTGGATCCTACAGTTGGCACAACATCAATAGCGTGTGTCCACTGTTGGCTCCTAGGAGTGCCTGGACCCTCCGTGGCACTGAGGTCACCAGATTGTTGATCTGCCCCTCAGAAATTTGATCCCACTCGGCCAGGGGAGCATCTCCCGCTGGCGTACGGGCCGACCCAGAATCTCTCAAAGGTGCTCAAACAAGACTACTAATCCCTTTTTCCATTACTCTTAATTGTTTTGCTATATTTATTTGTACGTACGAAAAATTTTACATCGGTACTTGTGTTTTTAATGCCTCTTGGTGTATATGAATGCAGATATTTTCAGTGTTCTTACAGTAACATTACTTCAACACCTAACAGGGTGGAATTACTTTAAAGAACAGGTTCAGTATTTTTCAAATGTATCATAACTATAGCATGGGAGTTTTCTTGCTGTAATCATTGCTTCTGTTCATATTATTATACAGGGGTGGGACTGGAAGGACTTTGTTGGAAATAAGTTACATGAGAAGACAAATCCCAGATTTTATTTTATGAAATAACCTGAGCTTCTCTGTAATCCTACTTATGACCTTAAATCATGTCTGAAGTCAGTGAAAGGATCATTCTGTCTTATTCAAGTCAGAAAATGTGATTCATTTACCTTTACTAGAGTTTAAAGGGGACCATTAAGGCTCATTTCAAGCTCCATATTTTTATTCTTGGAGTCTACTAGAGTAGCTTTGTATGATTCACAGTTCAAAATTATAATCATCTTAAACTGGGCTTTGGTGCAGCCCCTCAGTTCATCCAGTCTGAAACAAGCAGTCTTAGCTCCTCTCCCTTCAAGACAACTTTCTTCTGATTGGCTGCCCCTCACAAACAGAAGGTTGAGAGGATCATAGTAAAGATACCCATACCATAAGATACCATAAATAAAAAACAGCCTGAAACTGAGTGTTTCTGGGGCTAAGACCAGTGAGAAACAGCTGTTTTATAAACCACAGTGGCTGTCAGTATCTGCCATCTGTTACTGAAGTCTAAGGATTTATCTTCATTGTGTGATTTTGCATTCATTAGTTTGTGTGTTGCAAAATCTGTCTTTCAGACCCAAGTGCAGACATTTTGAGATGCCATTCGGCTTTATTTTTTCCAAATTTTGTAAAAGATTATACTTCTGGGGAGAAGATCCACAGCGTTGTTTCCTCTCACCCCCCCTCTTCTTCTTCTTCAACAAAATTAAAGCATCCATGTTTTACTGTCTGTATTCACATGCGTAACTGCCGGAGCAGCATATCAACATTTCTCAGCGTTGTGCTACAAATTCAAAAAAGTCAAACTTTAACACTGACCAAAGCTCACCTTCTCCTAACAAAATAATATTGCACTTAACCTTTCACACCACTCGCCATTTTTCTTGCACATATATATATATATATATATATATATATATAGTGACGTCCTTGCTTTTACATTCACACAAATGTAGTTTATCCTCATACAGACACATCAGTAAGAAAGTCATCTTAAAAAACACAAGGGGCTAGAAATTACACTAATTTTCAAAAGGAAGTTTTCTACACTATACTTGTACAAATCTCAGGTATTTTTCAAGTGCTATACAGCAAGAAGAAATAGTGTTTATTTTAAAATAAAATTCCAGCTGGCTACTGCTCGTCCTCGTTTTCCTGGCCTGAGCCTTCGGAGCGATCGCCTTCTAGCCGATCTGCAAGGAGGAAAAGGCAGATATTAAAGAGAGGGAGAGACACAAGTTTCGTGTTTTGGTGCTGTGCTGTAAAAAAAAAAACTGTGTACCTGATCTGATGTGATTGAGGGAGGCCAACATTCGGAGCATGAAAGAGGCTGGGACTGTGATTGTGTTTCTCGTTTCCTCCAACATCAGCTCATTCCGAGTTATCACCTTAAAGGGAAGAGAAGAAGAAAGGTTTATGGTGGGTTATGTGCAGGACCGTGGGAGAAAAACAAACTTCCATGATGTAAATTATCCAATGTTTTCTTTCTACGCATGTCTTGACTTTTCACGTTATCATTTTGGTTGTTGCTGCCGTCTTGCATTTCGGTACCTCCTCAGCGAGGACTCTGTTGAAAGACGGCGATTCTTCCAGTGGCGACCAAATCTTGATATCATAGTCTATCCCTGAAGAAGCCAGAACTGAAACAAACAAGAAAATGAGACGTGAGGAAACATTATCCAGGACCAGGCAGGACATCCAGATTAAAGCTGTAATGGGACTCACTGGGGTCGTAAGGGTGCGGCTGCAGGCAGTTGACCACGTGGTTGTCGGCTTCGAGTAGCATGAGGTGCTCTGCAGTGTGTCTGTCCCAGATGAAGATGTGCCCACAGTCTGAGCCACTCATCACAAAGTTGTTGCCCCAGAAACATGACTCCTTTATCTGGACACAGTTAAAGGGATCATTTAGTATTTTGGGAATTACACTGATTTAATTTCACAAGAGTCTCATGAGAACAGTTATACCACTCGGTATCAATGCCAGTGGATTATTAGCTTCGCTTTTTCATGAATTCACACCAGGCTAATAGAACATACATGGCTTGAGGTTTACCATTGTCCTGGAGTTGCGGTGGCCTTTGTAGACCATTTTGACTGAAGGTCTCCTGATATTCTGAGTCTCGCTCTCCTCCATCTCCCTTCTTTCTTTCCTCCTGCGGAACAGCTCCTGAATACGAGCTGCTGCTGATTGTCTAAGAAAAACAAAACAAGAAACCCCAGACTCACACACAGAGTGCCTGAAAACACACACACAAACCCATGCTATAAATGTTGCCCTTTAAAACTCATGCTTCAAATGTATGGTATATTGATATTTTTTAACCATTAACAAGACTGTATTAAACTACAAGCTAGAAAGCAGCCACTTGCAAGGCAAAGCACCTGCTTGATCCATCCTAACTGACTCAAGCCAATAAAATTTTGCTGTCTTTGAACCATGTGGCCTTATTCAACCAGATACACATTGTAGTAGTAGTGTATATATAGCTAGGACCAGGAATGTTTCAACAGTGACACAATTTTCATAATTCTGGCCCTGTATGCCATCACAATAGATTCAAAATGGAAAAAAAAAAAAGATGCAAAGGAAACGCAGACTTTTGGTTTTAATTCAAGAAAAGCAATGGGTTACCCTTTAAGTTACCCTTTAAGGAATTACACCTGTTTTATACACAATGCCCTATTTTCAGGTGCTCAAATGTAACTGTTCTGTGTTTTTTTTGTTTTTTCTTTTTTTCTGGACAGGCGTGGAAAAACTACATAAATTTCACAGATGAACGGGCAGTCTAGAGATGATTCCAATTAAAAAACAAAGTAATTGCCCCCCTTGTTAAATCATGAATTAACTGGGATTAACCACATTTTTTAGAAAGCTGAGTTCAATTTCTCCAGCCACACCCAGGCCTGATTACTGCCACACCTGTTGAATCAAGAAATCACTTAAACAGAACCTGTCTGACAAAGTGAAGTAGGCTAAAAGATCTCAAAAAGCAACACATCATGCCACGATCTAAACAAACAGCTGAGAAACAAAGTCACTGACATCGATCAGTCTGGAAAGGGTTACAAAGCCATTTCTAAGGCTTTGGGACTCCAGTGAACCACGGTGAGAGCCATTATCCAGAAATGGAGAAAACTTGGAACAGTGCTGAACCTTCCCAGGAGTGACCGGCCTACCAAAATTACTCCAAGAGCGCATCGACGACTC
>VUQI01003361.1:10354-28661 GCA_015106735.1 Paratilapia polleni | reverse complement strand
CCCCAGGGGGGAGGGGGGGGGGGGGGGGGGGGGGACTCTTGAAGTACCCTTGAGCAAGGTACTCGGTGGTTCTATTGAGGCTGCAGTTTATTTGTCTTTTAACACCCTGATACTCCGTTGGCCAAGTTGGCTAACGATGCAAGCCAACTTGAGATGACTGTAACAGTTAGAAGCCGTGCTCTTCAATAGCTGTGTCGGTTCCATTATGAATGAAAATGGAAACTCTTAAACACGAGATGACTCACACTGCAAAGCCTCTGTCCTAGGGCTGTACCAACAATGGACACAAAGCACAGCCTATGTTTAGTTTGGCTCTGGTTTTTCCTCGGTGCTTAGCCAAGAGTGAGTGTACCGTTCTGCCCACCGTCTGTGACGCTGTCAAGCATGCGGAGCGACTCACACAGTGTCTGCACTTCTGAGCTGCTGTTGTTGTAAACCATGAGTAGCTTGATGGCCTGTTTGAATGGATTTGTAGAGCAGATTTCAGATGCCTTTATATTATATTAAACAAAAATCAGCTAGAGCTGCTGTGATTAGTCAATCAGGAGTATCTGAAACAATTTTAATAATAATCAGTGAATTATTTCAGTATTTTTTCAAGCAAAATTCTCTGGTTTCAGCTTTGGAAATGAGACTTTTCTGCTTTTCTTTGTTATATGTGGCAGTAAATTTAATATTGTTGGCTTTTGAACTGTTTGTTGGACAAAACAAGCAGATTGAAGACATCCACACAGGCTCCAAGAAACTGTTTAATGGCATTTTTTTTTTTTTTAAATTATAGACTAAAAGATTAATCAAGAAAGTAAGTGTCAGAATTGCTGATAATGGAATTAATCATTGGCTGAAGCCCTTCTATCAAAACTTTTTTTACTGGAGCGATTCTGGGTATGTTCATATCAGAATGAAAAGTGGACTAAATGGGCAACTTTTTAAGACATTAATATGATTATTATGAATATTTCTTTGTCACGTGTCTGTGAACATCACGTGTTATATTTTATACATCTTCATCTAATTTGGTGAAGACAGAAATTTAATAGAGAATGTAGTATTTTATAATAACAGCATGTATTCAGTTACTTGAGGCATTAATGACCAAAAAACCCCACTGTGGCTGGTATTTTGCTTTTATATTAACTACCCTGATGTGTTACCAGTACTTCCTTTCACTTAAACACATTATGTGCAAATCATGAGCTAAGTATAAAATATATTCAGTTGTCATTTTGGTGATTGGAGTCTTAAATTGAGAAAAGATCTGATATGTTTTAAAGAACTTAGTTTTTCGTGTATGTTCTCATCCATTTTCTCTTCAAGCCTGTGAGTTTTACCTTTTTACAGTGTGCTGATTTCACCCTGTTGGGGGGGGGGCTGACTCGGCCCCTCCCCACTGTGTGTATCTATAACGGCAGCTTCTGAGATCAGATACTCCTGCACAGTGTTGTTATGACTCTGAGGTTATCTGTGCATTCCTCTCCAACTCTCCCAGGGATCAGGGCTGAGAAAAGACTCGCTCCTCACTGTGTATTGTTTTACTTTTCGTCATGTACCATATGAACTGTGTGCCGACTCCACAAGCTGCTGCTGGTGAGAAGCCAGCATGGGAACTATTGTTTACCTGACTAAGGTCCTTCATTATCGCACTTCCCTTTCCACCTTTAACTCTTGTTTGTCCCTCTCCCCTCCCCTCATCCTCTCTCTGCGTCTCTCATCGGTGTTGCAGAGTAAACTTTGCTAGTTTAAAATGACAAAAACTTGTCAGGTTAGGATCCATACATTAGACCCCCCCTGTGAATGAATAGTGAGGAAATTAAATCTATTAGAGAAAGGTGAAAGTGATGGTGATGCTGCAGACGGTATATGGAGAGTTCAACCAGGTAAACAAGTGCCATGTCAGAACACGTGTGTCCCTGTGTCTGTTTCTTTGTTGATTTTGTGCTGCATGACTGTAGTCTTCTAGTCATTTCGCTCATCATTTAGTGGTAAACTAAAGTCTCCCATGCTGGTATCTCACCTCAGACACCATGATGGCTCCGTGCAATGAAAGTCAGGGCTTAAATTACAATATTCACTCTGATCTGAGGTGTAACTTCATAAGTGGGCCTCAGTATGCTCTTTGTGAACATCTAATACTGCAGCCTCGTAGCATTTTCGTCTCCACTTTAAACACGCTACAGACATCAGCAGTAGTCACAGGAGAAACACACTTCAGCTCTTTAAACAGGACTATCAGTTTATGGTTGGAATCATCTCTGTGATGTGGCTGCCTTGTTCACCGGGATCCAGGGGCCCTGCGGTTACAGTGTGTTAGGGACCCCTGTGTGATGGTATCATGTTGTAGCCAAGGGGCAGGGTGCGACTGGTGGGTAAGGGCAGATGATAATCCTTTCTCTGGTGCTCTCATGAAAGCCGATGAAGGCTGAGCCAATGCTGCGCTTAGTTTCTACCTGCTGAGTCAGAATCACAGTGGCAACAGCACAGACTCCCCTGTGTCTTTGTGTGTGTGTGTGTGTGTTTGTTCAATTATCCACATCTTTATATGTCTGTACATTCAGGATCGCTGTGTTAAACTCTTTGTGTCTCCATTCATGCGTGTCTGTGCAGACATGTCAGTGTGTGTGTGTGTGTGTGTGTGTGTGTGTGTGCGTGCCTATGTGCTCATTGGAGGTGACCCATGCAGGAAACAGGGGGAGGGGGAGAGTGCCTATTTACATTGGCAGCTACACAAGGGGAAATGAACTGACTTCAAAGCGGGCGTGCAGCTGAATTGTAAAGCGAGCAAGGGAGTCCTCAACGCATGAGCTGGCAGACAGGCTCTGAAAACACACAGACATTCCCAGGGCTTGCTCTCGGCTCCACAGTCATATTTGCTCCACAACACTGGACACATTCTAGTGTAATGAGCGTGTGTGTGTGAGAGAGAGAGAGAGTGTTCACTGTCACCCTTATAAAACACTGTAAAAGTACAGTAAATGCACATTTTAGTTATGTTAAGCTTCATAGCTTTACTTTAGTGCAAACAGTCTGATGGGCGATGTTGCCATCTGAGGCCTGTTGAGGTGTCAAAAAGCTTGTTTCTCTGAGGTTTTCAGCCTGTTTCCTCAGTGTAGGGCCAATGTGTGAGGAGGGAAAAAATAAAGTGCTGCACTTTGTCTTCAATAATTGGTTATATTGAGATGTTTTTGTGCCAAAATGTGGCAATATTCTTAAACTTTGACTTCAAAATACACAAAATAGAAAGCAACATTGCACTGACAAAAATCCATTATACCAATGTGGAACAGAGGAGCTGAATTATATCAACAGCTGCAGCCTGAATCTATTAACTTAATAGGATTTTAGCTTAATTTGGGGAAAAAAGATGTAGCACTTGCTTCAAAGGATTTAAAAAAAAAAAAAAAAAAAATTCTTTTCCTTTTTTTATGAGCACTACATTGACATCAGGTTAAAAATATTTAAACATTAAGGAAAGCTGTACTTTTCCTATTAGAATGAGATGAGATGGAGTGATTGAAAATAGAAAACCAGTCAGTTCCAGTGCCTTTCCTTGCAGCCTGCAGACACCCTTATATCTGTGGCTCTGTGTTTTTGTGTGTGTGTGAGACAGGCATGCTGCAGAGACGGCCCACCATTGAGGACTTTGTGGATGCGCTCGTATCTGAGCTCAACCCGAACTTCGAGACCTTCATCATGGACTCTGAAAGCTGATCTTGGCTGTCTGGAAATGGACTTTTCAAGGCAAAAGAATGAACACGCAGGTGTGGAGGTCAAAGACCTGTCATCACAGTTCAGGCTCATCATTTCTAAGCATCTTCATTTTGCCGGCAAATGAATTTTGACAATGTTTTATATTTAATATATTTGTCATGTTCTCCTGCTACGCTCAGTTAATATGGTAAGAATTAAAGAGTTGCTGCAAACCCTGAAAACTGTTGTAAAAGCATTTTTCCAATGCTCTGGACTCCCTTTCATAAGATTTAACACTAACTTATGCTGTCCATTTAATATCATGAAAAGCTTTTGAGTTTCTTTTATTGTGTACTTTTATTCACCTTTCCTTTTTCCTTTCCTCCAACTTTAAAAAAAAAAAAAAAAAAGAACAAAATGTAATACATTTCACAGCCAGTACTCCTCATAAGATATTGTTTTCTGCCTGCGTAACAGCAGAACATTGTTTTTTTTCCTGATCAAATCAGCATGAGGAAGAATACTTAATCCATTCTTCCTGTCATGTGGTCATTGTTTAGGCTTTAAATTAATACTGCTCCATCTGTTTTGTCTGTCAGGAGTTTGGCTGGGGAGGGGTGAAAGAGAAATCCAGAGCTTGGGGTTGTGAATTTTTACCACACAATAGGAACGTTCTGGTCAATTCTGATCATATTAATAGCTGTTGCAGCAACATTGTATCGAAACATTAGTCAGAAAGCAACACAGTCTGCACATTTACAAAGACGCTCCAGAGTCTGCTCCTCAAAGAGGCTGTTTGCATCTGTTCCAACAGTTTCAGACTGTAATCGTCAGCTGGGCTCGGACTGCAGCTGCCCCCTTTAACAGGGTCTTTGCTTGCTTTGTGCCAGCTCAGAGATGCAGCTTCACGTGGGTATTTAAAGTGTGAACACACCATCAGACGGGGCCTGAGCGAGCTGGGTGGCTCTAGCCACACAGAGGCTGCGACACTGCAGTTTGGCTGGTTGTGTGGATATGCTGTCTCTCCAACATTGCTCTACTTTCAGATCTATTTCCAGTTAAACCTGAGGCAAATTATATCAGCAGAGACTAAATTCACCTGAAGTGCAGCCACAGTCTAAATGTTAGTGTAATTCACATCAAAACTAGTTTACCTGTCACGCAGGGAAGCTTTGGTTTTTAATAAAGACTGCATTACAAACTGATAATAATGATCAGTTTGTAATGCAGTGCTTAACAAGTTTTAGACCAACACCCAGTGTAAGGTTTATGCCACAGCTGCCCTAAATTAACAGTATTGATAATTACCAAAATTATTTTTTATGTTTCTGTAATGGTTAATTGACCAGTATGCACAAGCTCTTTAATCAAAATGATATTTTTAATCCTAAAATATAATTATTGTTGTTATCCATGAGTTTTCAAATTTACTGTTTTACAAAAAAGCAGAAAAAAAAATAGTAAAGCCCATTATTATTTTTTTATTAAGATGCAAAATTACAGTTATTTACCTGAATTCCTGAAAAGACCAATTAGTTTTAGTGGTTGGATGTTATGCTTGATTAATTTCTGACTTCTCAGAGAAGTCCAGTGTGCCGGCTCTACTTTGGGTATAAAAATGTGAATTGAGTTTGAAATTCCTCACTCCTGTTCAAAATGGTAAAACATCGAGAACTCACTGAAAAGGAAAGAGTCCACATTAAAGCACTTTGTGATGGGTAATCTTTCTCATTTTTATGGCAGGTGGTCTAATAAATTTGTTAAGCACTGTCTGTCAGAAGTGAAATATAACAATATTAATATTCAAGCATTTATTCTTCCGGTTTGTAATTACTTGCATTCTGCTGATTTGTTGGATAAGGATTTACTAAAGGAATGTAAGTTAAATCCAAAAAGCTTGTGTGTGTAAAAGAAGCAGCAGGTTATGGTGACTGTTATCAGGTGGATGCTGCTAGAAATTCTCTGCTACTGCTTGTTTTATGCATGACAAAAAAAATGACAGATACTGTAACAACCTATATCTCAGAACTTGGCCACTTCTATGTGCCTAATGAAAAGTTCCAGACATCTTTAACGAGTTTTTTGGGCTACAACGCCATAGGGTTTATTCATTCTGGACTATCTTGGGAGTGCTCCCTGTCAAACAGGACTTTCCAGGAATGGGAGTTCTCCCTTACCCCTTACACTGGGGTGTGTCTGATGCAGTTTTACGCTGTCCTTTGCTTGTTATCAAATCACACCGGAAGAATTTCAAAAGCAGAGCATATCGTTTGCGAGGGGTCTTTTATTATGAAAATTATGCCATCCCTATGTGTGACTTCCTGTCTTCTTTACCTGCTCTGTGCCATTTTAAGCAACACGGAGAGCCGCTTCTGAAACATGGTACGACGCTTCTGGTGGAATCACAAGCATTGTCTTGAGTGGGTGCCATCAGCTCCAGCAGCGGTGTCTGAGCCAGAACACGGTGCAGCATCCGGTGTATTCCAGGGGAAACTTAGTTCTCTGATACAGGCACAAAGCTGTCAGACTCACTGTTAGGATGGAGTGAACTGGGGAAGTTGTCAGAGAGAAGTTGTCATTTTTACTATTCTATTTACACATGGGTTAAAGACACAGCATGACACTTCCTGAGCTTTCCATGTGTTGATAGGCAGATTTTTTCCACTGTGGACAGAGCTATGCTAATTGTTTCCCTTTACGTGGTCCTTATGCTATGCTAGTCTAATCGTGGTCAGACCATGCAGTGACAGAAATGGAACTCTCTCCTCATCTCACATATATGGAGGCATATTTCCAGTTTAAGTTCTTTTATCTGGCTTTTTAGCCACCAAGTGGACCACTTTGTCTGCAAGCACATTGCTGACTTTGTCTGTAATTGGCAGATGGTTTACAGTGCATTTAACAGTTTTTCAATGAAGAACAGACATTAGCTGCAGCTGTGCAGAGGGCTGGTGAGAGCAGTTGGTGACAGTGAACCTAGATCATAGTCTGTATATAAAAGACGGATGTAGCCACTGTGGCGTTACCCATTCTTTTTAAAAAAAATTTTTTTTTTTCCAAACCTCAAATGTAGCCTTTGGCTGCGGCCATGCTGTTTTTCTGGGTCACAAATGACCATTTTTGTACGAGAGGGTGGAGTGCTGAGTTATTAGCTAACAGTAGCAAGCTTGGTTAGCATTTTTCACCCCCGGGCGTTGCTGCTTGAAGCAGCCAATGACCTAAACACACTGCAAGTCCAACTGCAGCTTTCATTTTTAAACGTTTGCTGCCTTAACAACCAAAACAGTGAGCTTAAAGGTGGTAAAATGAGTTGAACTGTTGAGTTAAGTTTATATCTTTCTCACACAAATCACACATAACCTTTTGATCTATTGGTAATACTGAACTTTCACCTCATTAAATATACCTCAGTCAGTAACTTAGATCGCTCTGATTCATGTCTACTAGTCATCCACATCATACCGATACGATGGCCTAAAGAAATTGTGTAATGCCTCTTCTGGGTCATCTATAACACTGTTCACAACACCTCATTATGGCACAATTATCCCAGTACACTGTGTTGCTGTGTTATTAGTTGCATCTAAATAGGTAATCAATTGTTAAATCCACTGCAGTCGATTTTAACAGTCCTGCAATGAGTCCTAACTTTATGAAGCTGCTTAAATTTTGTTGTGAGTTGTTAATGCAAATCTGTGTGAATTTTGGAGGCTATAGTCTGTCTCTTGTATTGCATTATATATTATGCAGGCAAAAAATGAGCGTGCCTTTCACTGAGAATAAAGTACTGTGCCTCCCTGTGAGTAGGCAGAATGATGCTATGCTAGGTTATCTGAGGACGGGAAATATGAGAGTTTGTATTTTAACGTGGCCTTGTTATACGAATCAGCTATGTTTACACTGACAAACATTTTCTAACTGTTGTTCCTCACCTTTCCTTTCCTTGGATGTGTCTTTTCAGGGTCAGATGATTTCTGGAATTTGGTAGAGGTTTTTCTGAAAGGCAGAGGAAGAAGGCAACACAGAACATAATCGTATTTGTTGTGTTCTGTAAAAGGCAATAGGCTGTTACTATGGTGATTTTAATAGGATTACAGGAACAATCAAATTAGGTTCAATTTTTTTTAGTGAATAATACAGTGACAAGGTGTTCTGGTAGGCTTATTCAGTGTTCAGAATCTGAGAAGGAAAGTTCATATTTCTCTGAGTCCCCAAAACAAATGAGTTCTTTGGGGACTTCATACCACAGTGAGATCAAGTGAGTGTGGGTGTTGGACAGTAACAGAGGCTCTCTTGACAGTGAGTGCCTCTTTGACTCTGTGGACTCAGAGAGTTGAAGCTGATTTTAGAGCAGTTTGCACTATTCTCTCTAAGGACTATTAACACATTTAGTTGTTTTTCATACCTTTGTTGATACTGGCAGCTGTGATAATAGCCTGTTAGCAAAGTGTTCACACCTCACTTGTGTGCCCAAGGCTGCTGAGTGCTTTAATTCGAGGTTGACCTGCTTTCAGCTAGCTGAAATAGAAGCTATTGTTCTCAGTAAGTGACAAACAAGTGCAAGTTTCCAGTTAGCTTTCTCAAACACATTGTTACAACTCCCGGCTCAGAGGACTGAATTCACTTTGCAGGAAAAGAGACAGTATCATATGTACATTAGGTAAAATGTGTTTTTTAGTAATTTTTTAGTGTTTGCTGGATATGTGGCTAAGCCATGTTTGATAACAAGATTGGGATACGTTCCTTTATGAGATGATCATGAATCTTTGTTGTTGCAGTGTCACTTGATGTGTAATGATTTACAATATAAAAAAATCTCTTTTAAAAACACTTTTGAGTTCATTTCCTCAGTTTACAGAATTTTTATAACGTTGAGTTATGATAGACTGACTATAAGAAATGTTCAGTTGAAACTTAAGTTCCTGTGCTGTACTGTTCCTGTACTTTCTTGGCTTCCTACCAGAAGGCCCTAGACCAAATCACTAGAGGTTCATCTCTGGAGGATATGAGGGAAAGCCGCTGTGGTGATGTTCATGATAGAGTCTGCCTGTGAAACCACTGACCAATGAGAAGCTCAGTAGTGGATACCCATGTGACTCTAGTGTGCCTAAAGTGTTGTGGTGTTGTTGAGCTGTTTTTACTAGAGTCAGATGGTTTCCTTCGTTGGTTTGTTCATGTTCACACATATTTATGTTAATCTCAGGTTAAATAAGGAACACATACACAAGTTTGGTTGGAGTAGAATATTGCGTAAGCAATAAAATGTTATATACATGCGGGGCATAAAAAAGTCTTATACAATATAATTATATATGTACTCAATTTTAAGTCTTGCTTTCAAATTGCCACATATAAATAGTTCACTATGATCTATATGTATTACATTATTACATTGTTGAATAGTATGTGTTTAGGTGCTCAAAGATGCTCTGTTGGACTGAGATGATTTGAGCTTTATGACATGGTGTGTTATCCTGCTGGAAGCAGCCAACAGAAGATGGGTACACTGTGGTCATAAAGGGATGGACACGGTCAGCAATAATACTCAGGTAGACTGTGGCATTTAAATGATGCTCAGTTAGTACTAAGGGGGTCAAAGTGTGCCAAGAAAATATCCCCCACACAACCAGCCTGAACCGTTGATACAAGGCAGGATGGATCCATGCTTTCATGTTGTTTACACCAAATTCTGACCCTACCGTCTAAATGTCACAGCAGAAATTGAGACTCAGACCAGGAAACATTTTTCAATCTTCTATTGTCCAATTTTGGTGAGCCCGTGTTAATTGAAGCCTCAGTTTCCTGTTCTTAGCTGACAGGAGTGGCACTCAGTGTGCTCTTCTGCTGCTGTAACCCATCTACTTCAAGATTCATCATGTTGTGCGTTCAGAGATGCTCTTCTGCATACCTTGGGTTGTAACAAGTGGTTATTTGAGTTACTGCTGCCTTCCTATCAGCTCAAAACAGTCTGGCCATTCTCCTCTGACCTCTGGCATCAACAAGGCATTTTCACCCAGAGAGCTGCCGCTCACTGGATATTTTCTCTTTTTCGGACCATTCTCCGTAAACTCTAGAGATGGTTGTGTGGGAAAATCCTGTTTCTAAAATACTCAGACCAGCCAGTCTGCCACCAACAACCATGCCATGTTCAAAGTCACTGAAATCACCTTTCTTTCCATTCTGATGCTCAGTTTCAGGAGGTCATCTTAGCCATGTCTACATGGCTAAATCCACTGAGCTGCTGCCATGTGATTGGCTGATTAGATATTTGCATTAAAGAGCAGTTGAACAAGTGTACTAATAAAGTGACCAGAGCATGTATTTCTACAGTTATGTATTAGTCAGTTAATTTCATTTTCACCTCTTAAACCCATAACTATATAGTATAGAGTATAATTAATACAAATATACACATTCAAGGCAAACAGTAGAAGTGGAAAGGGGGAGAAAAACAACAAACAGAAAATACACAATATCAACTATTTCATCAATTTAAACATATTTGTTAAGGAGGTCCCCAATTTACTAATTACTTTTGGTTTCTCTGACTGAAATAAGGAAATCAACATAAACACAGACGGACACTGAGCTGAATACTTAGGCAGATACGTCTGTCTGTTTTGCATTATTTCCTTATTTGTGCATTCAAACAATACATGAAGTGTGTCTAGACTAAGCATGAGACACACATACCTTGTGGGAGGGAACCTAATCTTCTAGACTGAATGACCTCTGTTTATTATAGTAAACACTATAGTCTGAAAAATAGCAAACATAGCAGGGGTTTTAACTGATATCAGCAAGAATATTTCTCTAGAAATAGTCATTAGACTAATAGTTGCATAGCTTTTGTGGCCGAAACGTCACATGGAGTCAGTGAACTCCAGGACCCCTGTGTGTCCTAGGTGTGGTTTTCCTACATACCCAACCCCATCACAGGTCAAAGCAGTTAATTAGAGAGATGAAGAGTTTGAGCTGAGAGAGAGCTGCTTTCTATTCCCGTCTGACCACACTGAGAGGAAAACAAGGCAGTGAGTGTTTGATGAAGCCTAATTAATTTACAGCTAAGCCTTTTGCTCGGCGCTTTGTATCTTAACTGTGAGAGATGAGTAAAGCAGGGTGACATTCAGACAGGCTAAATAATATTTCTCATGAGCTCCTTTGAGCCTGGCATCAGGCTTCTCCATGTGCCTTTTTCCTACGCCCTCGCCCGAGGCATTTCACAGCTGCGTGTCAGTCTGGATAACCACAGTCGGCATGCGTGCGTGTGATATATGTGACGCTATCATAAACCCAAACTACTTCCCAGCACGCCCCCTTCCATGTGAGCATCACTGTGTGTGCACGGACACATATCAGCAAGTAATTGCAGAATAGCAAAAGGCATTGTGGACTTTAGTACTGAACTTACTGGAAAGGATTGTGGAAGCAGTTTGGCCTTTATTCTGCAGGGGGCAGTATAGTGAGACCCAACTTCACCCCACACAGCACTTATATAAAGTCAACTCCTGATTACTCTTGCATAATGAAAACAGAAAGTGATCAATTGTGTGTCATAAGGGGGTAGTGTAAAAGTGGGATGCTGGGTTATGAACAGTGTGTACACTGTGCTAGGTAAGGACAGAGGTCAGCTGGTCTGTTGTGAGCCAAGTTTCATGCTGGCAAAACACAGTTCACTCAATGTGCTACATTACTGCAGTGATTAGTTTTCTGACTGCAGCCCCTACAGTGGGCTAAACTGCAGGAATGAGGAAAGATATGACACTATTCACTGGGATACATTGTGGTTATTAGGTACACAATACTGTATACAGTATAAAACTATGTATATATACCAAAGGCATGATGTTTTTCATTCAATGAATATTTGAATTTAAACTCAAAATGAGCAGCAACCTCAGGCCAAGTGCAGTTCCCCATGTTAAACTCCCAGACTCCCATGTTAAAATACCCAACTTTATAGCAGAAATAAGCAGTTTTTACAGCCTTGCTGTCTATAGGTAGTGTCCCCCTTAGAGAAAGTGAATTTTTTTTTGTACCTACCCCATTTAGGTTGGATTAGGGCTTAAAGTTACTCTTTAATAGGAGCACGGCCACTTTGAATGACAGGTGCATTGCTGCCTGTCGCCTAGGCCTCTCCTCCTCTAATTCGAGTCACTGAACTGGACCACGATGCTTGCGGTGTTTCTGCTTTTTTGAGCATTTTTAATGCATTTTTCTAACAAATAATAGGCTTTCTGTGCAGTCAGTAGTACTAAGATGGTTGTGCTTTAGTTTTGGTGAATGAAATTCTAGTATTTTACTTGTATCTTAGCACTAATTAGTGTCTGTATCTGTGTGATGCAGCCATACAGTCTGCGCATTCACGTGGAGTCGGAATAAGAGACTGGGAAAATTTACCGGAATGCCCGCTCAAGTCAGAAAACCAACTTGGAAAGTCAGAAGAAAATTTTAAATGCACGAGTTCCAGAGTTGTTAATGTTATATTTTAAAATGTGGCAAATGAATGTATGTACAGTCATGTGGAAAAGGGTTTCACGTGACTCTGTGCAGTCCTGTGAAAAACTAAGTACACCCTTACTGCTTCCATAGGAATTAAGAGGGTAACACAAACACAAAGCAGAGTATGAATGCTCCTTGCTAACCAAGATGCTAGCGATAGCTGATACTCCTGGCTGCAAAAAACTAACATGGTGATGACCGTGAAGCTTAAAACGAAGCTTCAGAATGCACAGTGTACAAACCAATGGGCGACATCACAGGTGGATGGATCCATCTTTTACATACAGTCTGTGATTAAAATGAGACAATGAGCCAAAGGTAGATTGAGTTGCAAGAATGAGGAAATAAGTTTTGTTTTATGTTCTTAATGCGTCATTTTAAATAAAGAGCCTATTGCATGTAAAGCCCTCTTTTTCAGATGTGCCAAAGTCAATTTATGACTGACTGACAAGTGTTATTCTTTGCCAGGTGTTTCCTCATTGATTGGTCACCCATCAAAGGGTCCTGGATGTTAAATCTTCATTTTTCCCTTTGTAATTCTTTTTCTATGCTGAAATTGCAATTGAAGTATACCAAGACCAGAGAGCTGTCTGTGTCCCTGAAAAAGCTCATTTGTAAAAAAAAAATAGACAAGAGTCATTGAGAATCAAAGCACAGGAAGTGTATATATTGAGAGCAGCAGTGTAGAAGGTTCAGAAGAAAAAATGAAACCACTGGTGGACTTCAAAAATAAACACAGCACAAGACAGTTGCAGCTGATGACAGAAAAATCCTTTGAGCTGTGAAGACGGGCACCAAAACAGTGACTTCCCTGCCGATCTGTAGAGGTGTGAATGTATCGCAGTCTTAGAAGACTTGAACAGCAACATTTCTGAAACTGCTGCAAGATGCAAACCTCGTATCAGCAGAGTGAATCAATCTATTGGAATTGGCTGTCTTATCTTTATAGATGATGAAACAGAGTAATGGCAGCAGCAGGATGAATTTAGAGGTGTTCACGTGCATTGTGTTGGTTGGACGTTCATCCTACAACCAAACAATGATCTAAACGTACTTCCAAACCAACTGCAGCTTTTATAAGTGACAAACCCTGGAAGGTCTTAAAGAGTCGCAGTAACAAACATGAAATAAAGGCAGCTGCTTTAAGGTTAAAAGAGAAGAGTTTTTCCAAAGATGATAATACTTGTTTAGTTATCTGCAATTAGCTAACAGACAGCACAACAGTAGAATCAACAATAGAGTAGAATGGGTTAGAGTAGAGCAAAGAGGAGAGCAGAGTGGAGTTAAAGGAAGAGGTCAGGTGTTTGTCCTTTGGGTGGCGGGGGTCCTAGCGTCATGCAGATCAGCATGATGTATGCTGTATGTATGAATTTGTCACTTTTGTCTTCTTTGACATTAACTTCATTTTGCACATGAAAAACGAGCAGTCCGAGACCACATACCTCCACATCTGGATGGACTCTCTGGTAAGATGGTAATGCAAGTCCACCCATATGTTTTTAAGTTAATCCTGCTAACAAACAAACAAACCAAACCAGTCACAGAGCCTCCTCTGTGCTCATGATGTATAAACTGACAACATGTTTGTGCTTATAAACAGCCTGAAAGGAGATTGTTGGGTTTCTAAAAACAAATCACAATATTGAGCCAAACTAGCAGTGAATTCAGGCACACAGTTCTGTGCAACAAGTGTCCCATCCAAGGCATAAAGTGCCTGCAGAGTTTTGCATGGAGCTCTGTCCAGTTTCAAAAGCTATGTTTGCAGGCTCTCTCACAGGTGCTGCCTCGCTCAAGCTCGGCATCTGACTGGCTGGTCAACAGGGGTCATCTGCCAGTGTTTCTGTCCTGCTGACCACATGCTCTGCCAGAGGGCATGACAAGTCCCTCCTGGCAGCAGTAAACAAAAGCTGTAGGGACCCTCTGCCATGCCTGCTCTCTAAACATCCATCCTGCACCAGTGATTGTGTCCACAGAGTGAATCATACCGAATCTGTCGCATTAAATGAGTCGTGCAGAATCAAATGGAGCTGTGTTTGCGGAGGTGGCTTAGCACTCTGTGTCCTGTTTGAAGCACTCATGACAGTGTTTGAGTGCTATGAAGGGCCTTGGGAGGCACAGCTGTTTGTGCAACATCAGGAACAGAACAGCCTTCATTAGGGACAGAGAACAATCAGTTGCTCTTACCTTGAGTCAGAGCAGCAGCAGACATGTCAGGCTGCTGCACGTTACCCTGTGCAGACTCACTGAAGATTTTAAAGTGGTTTTGTCTTGAATTTGAATGTGATATTCAGTTGTTGTTTTTTTTTGTTTGTTTGTTTGTATAAAAATCTAGCTATCCTAGAATTTGACACTGCATTTTCATTGGAAATACTATACAGTAAGGATGTAGGGAGTGCATGTTTTGGTGCTGACTTGGTATCTTTTGAGAACTGGCCCATATTGTGACAGGTTTGAGAAGCGAACATTATTTAATATTACATAGATCAAACTGGGGTAATAGAAGTGTGCTAGGCTATTTGGAGAGAGAGAGAACTCCAGCAATGCTTGGTTGAGTCATTTGTTTACTTTTGGGTCGCACATCAACAGCTGCTAGTACCTCCTCCTCGCGTTCCTTCGTAGCCTGGTTGTACTCGATGGTGTGTTTTTGCCTCAAGTGGTGAAACAAGTTTGTTGTTTCCATTTTTAGCAGGAAGAGCTTTGCATATTTTGCAAAGTATTGTGTTTTGTTGGAGGTCTGACCTCATGTAGTCAAGCCATTTCCATACTATTGAAGTAGCCCCTATTTAGGTACTAATGCCACAGTCACACCAGGGAAACCAGTGGTTGGAGACCGTGGCACAACCAAAATTACTGTGACTGTGTGCAATGAACTTGCAATCTTGTTACCTTTGAAATGGTTCCTTCAAACACAGGGACCAGGTCTGTGACCACTCACAGTCACTTGCCATCTTCAAAGGAACTTTGGTGTGTCAAGACGGTGATAAAACAATCTGCTATCAGTTTGTAATTGAATGGGGTCAAGTTGGCAATTACATGCAATCTGTTTGTGATAATACGGCGATTAACTGTGATAAATAGGTGAAAATCCCAAATTTGTTGCCATCTACAAACACAGAAATTCACATTAACTACTTACATTCAGAGTCCAGCCAGAACCTCATAGATTTGAAACAGAAATTCCGAAATTCCTCCACAAATAGTGATGACGTTGCTGCAGGACGGCAGTTTAACTGCAAAATGACATAGGCACTTGGCATTCTTGTTTTTATGTAGGAATATAACCAGAATACAACCACTTGCAACCAGTTGAGTCGAGTCCCCGAGTTGGGTTCATTGGCGAAGACTGACTCAGATTGATTGCAATGTGTTGGCAGTCTGTCTGCGTTTATAAATTAGGTGGTGATTATTTGCAAACTTTTGGCAATCTGTCTAAGAGAGACTGCAGTCAGTCCAAGTCTGACTGCAGTTGTTTGGAGACAGTTTGCCTCCCACCAGCTGACCTGTGCAATTGCCTTGCGATCGAAAGTGGTCACCGCAACACCGATATTTTTTTTTTAAATTTCGTTTTTTTTTTCTCCCGAGTCACAAGGAGGTTGCCATCCCATTTTTACTCTAGTGTGACTGAGCCATAAATTGTTGTTGGAGGCTGATATGCTGCTCTCGCTCTCAGACGTGTCTGGGCTTGTGTCGTTGTTGTGCGTGCTACGTAAATGTGGGGCATCGCTATATCATATATTGCGTCATATCTTTTTACTTTTTTATCACGTAAAAATTTGTAGTGGTGTTATTGTGGACGGTATGATATGGCACAGCCCTAGTGAAGAAATTCAGAATGGTAGTGAATTCAGAACTCAGACAGCAAAATCAGACTTGTTCCTCCAGTCAGATTCTTTGAGAAACACTATTCACACTGTTATTTGGGAGTGTTCAAATTAGATTAATGTTTCTAGACATCAGCAACCTATCTATAGGTGTTACTGTGTTTGAAAATTACAGCTATCATCAAGTACCTCTCTGCCAAGCTACACTGGTGACAATGGCAGGTTCTTTACACTTAGTGTATCAGGGTTTATCCTGCATGCAAAAAATGCTTTCCCCACAGAGGTTTGGGCCTTACCCCAAAGGAAAATCACCAGAGTTGTAACAAAAATACTAAACTTTTGTTTTCTTTTTTTTTTTTTAACTTATGCATAAAATATATTTCTGTTTATCAAATGGCCAGAAATAACAGGAAAATGCACAGACTTCAGTTAAGTAAGGTAACAGGGAAAAGCCCCATTAGCTCTCCTTTTTTACTCTTGGCAAGGCAGCATGCACCAAATCACATCGTTTCAGCTAATTCATACAATTTCTATAACCTGGCATGCATGGCACATGCATGGCACAGCTGCCTTATATCTGGAAGCCTGAGTGTGTATGCGCATGTCCTTCTCTACAACTACTTATGCAGTCTCTCAGTGTAGGAACACAGGATTCCTGGATGGCACTTGTGGAGGGAGATTACGGTGACAGTTGGAAAAGATGAGACATTGTGCAGCTGCCATTGCATTTGTGTTAAGTGACATAGATTGTACATTACCCATTCAAATTCTATTCCACTACACTGGAGTGTAGTGCAGAACATACATTAAAATGCAGATTCTTCCTTTGTGTGTACAGAAGACTCCAATTGTGTCAGCAGAGTTGATCCTAGCATCTGTCCACAAACTGCTGTTCTACATGTTGTCCTCATTGCACTTTGCAGTTGCAACTGATTCAAAAGACACTTTGAAATCTGATTTGAATGGCCAGAGTGTCTGGACTGAAATGCAATGCAATTTAATTAAAGTTACATTCCAGACCACCTCAAAATGTTTTTCTTTTCACTTCCAGACTGTCTTAAACTCAATGAAGAGACAGTCTGAATATGCTGTAAAATTGATGCAGAATGTATTTTCAATAATCTTTAACTTCAGTCTACCCATAGCAAGACATATCATGCAATTGTTGTTGTTGTTGTTGTTTCCCACTAATATGCAAGTCATTGTTGATATATTGTATTTATACAAGCTTGTAAAGAGGGAGATTGTTGTGCTGATCCAAGCAGTAGAAGTGGTGCAACTTTGAGTCACCTGTCTGTGGGAGAAAAGGGATAGAACCGGGGATTCCCAAAATAACTCCTCCCACTTCACAGCTCTGTTCCTTTGCATATATGCCTTTTGGAGCAATATACAGACATCTAATATAAGACCAACCACAATATGGACATTTCATTGGGATCTAAAAATTTAGTTAAGCAGCTCTGCATTGGTAATAATTACCAGAATAATTAGCAGGAGCCTCATTAAGTCAGAAAATAGTGTCAGACTGACAAACCTCAATCAAGACGGGTGTATTTGAAATATAGTCAGTACAGAATATGTGAGACCATTGTGGTATTTTCATGCGTGCCGTGATGCAACACATGCACTGGTTTTCACTGAAGAGCACACGGCAATGTTGCATTGATTTACATTACTTAAGCGCAGCACTCTGCAGCAGAATGCAGAGCAGGAGCCTGGCCCAGGATAGCAGAAGGGAACCCTCTGTTTCTAAATTTAGCTCTCACTGGCGAAATGCGGCTGCAGCACCCATAATCAATGGCCTACGTCAGAGCCCAACTTCCCTTCCCTCTGCCCCGGTCCCCCCGGATAAATAGATTGCACTTTCTCTCCCCCGTTCCTCTCTGATTGAACTGTCACCATCCCCCTCTGTGAGGCTCTTTTGGAGAGCAGACCACAGTTTACTGCAATGATCCGGATTTCCACATCTGTCCTGTGATACAGGCTTTTATGCAAGCACCCTCAGTTCATGCTCTCAGCTGAGGACATCATTGCTTATATAAATGTGACACTGTAAACACCCTCCTTGATAACACTGCTTAGATTTTGCTGTAGCCCTTCTGAACCTGTGCAAGGTCATGAGAGGGTAGTGATCATGCATCTGATGAGTTAGTAAAAAGTGTGTGAAGCATCAGTGACCTGAATTCCCAGTGGAAATGTGTGGCTGCAGTTTTTAGAAGGGCAAGTTTTTTCATCTATTGTTATTTTTTTCTTTTTTTTTTTTTTTTTTTTTTTTTTTTGGTTTTTTTTTTTGTCCT
>VUQI01003361.1:0-10334 GCA_015106735.1 Paratilapia polleni | reverse complement strand
AAGTTTTTTTTTTTATTTTTTTTTTTTTTTTTTTTTTTTTTTTTTTTTTTTGTCTACCGGTCATGTGATTGGCCCTGGAGCTGACCATGCAGGAAAAAGCTGCAAAGTGGCTGAGAGGAACAGTAATATACATGGGGGACAAGCAGAAAGTTTAAAGGTGTTTCTGTGCAGAGTGGAGGTTTAGTTTTCTGTACTGTAGACAGAGTTGAGCACGGTGAGAATTAAACTTCAAAGAGTGGAGGTACAGAACTGCCTTTAGAGTTAAACTCAGGATAAAAGACAGTGTAATGAGACTAAACAGATACAGTAAGTGTGATGGCAGTTGCACCTAGTGTTATGTCTGAATAAATGGCCAAGTAGCTTTCACCTAAAAGCCTCATAAAAAACTGTAAATATCAAGTACTCTTAGCCTTCCTCACGTTAGCTGCTTAAACACTCAAAATGTTATAAAAAAAGGAAATAAGCCATTGTTATCATGCATTAAGGCCTGGTCCCTGCTAACAGTGATCCAGTGACATTATTCCATGTCTCTTTGTGAAATGTTTGTGGTGTCTTGGTGACCTGTTATAGCAGTGGACTTGCCCACTCTCCACCTGGGTTATTATCAGGGCTATCTCAGTAGCTTCTGGAGATTGTCTCTGTAGTCTCCCTATTGGTCTGTTCACTGCAATTGATTTTATTAACAATTCTGCTAAAATATTATGGAAGAGAAAGTCAAGCTCTGGGAGCAAACAAGCTTGCTTACAGCCAGTTAGTTAATTACCCTAGACTGGTTGCTAATTGGACTATGACACGGTTGATTTGTACTTGTATCAAGTCCCTTTTCATAACTTCAAACCTACAAGCAACTGATTTGTTGAGAATGAACAAACCTCCTATTTTATCACACAGGAGCTTTGAAAAAAAAAATGCATAGAACATGGCTAATAACCAAAGCTTCCTCTGTTTAAGGCAGCATGCCATTTATCAGCAACCCACAGACTGTAAAAGAAAGACTTAGCCACTGTGATGTCACACATTGTTTTGTAAACTACTGTTTTGAAGCATTTTGGAATTTTGACTGTTGCCATCTTGGTTTTCTGAAAGCATATGTGAAAGAGAGGGGTGGATCTCACTGAGAATGTGAGGACACAGAATAGATATGGTAGTTACTCATCCATCGGGGTAGCCACCTTTAAACCATTTCTTACTTTATCCTGTTTTACTCTGAGTGGGAGTGCAATTTACAAAGAAGACTTGAAACCAGTGATTAAAACTGTAAACTCTTAAAAATGCTTACTGAGGCAACAAATCAAGTGAGCAGAAGGGTCATTTTCTCATAGAGTTCTACATAGCTAGATTTTCTTTTTTAACCAGAGGAGTTGCCCCCCAGCTGACCATCAGCAAGAATGCTTAATTTTTCAGACCAATAGGCTGTGTTCAAAACTGTGGATCAAAATGACTAAAATTTTGAATTTACTGTGTAAAATTTGTGTTTTTTCTGTAAAACAGCTCAGTTTCAGTAACAAAAAGCCATCGCTTTAAGAAAGGTAAAGCATTGAGGTTGAACAAATATCATTTACTGTGTTTTTTAAACTATTTGGAGGTCCAGAGGTTAAGGAAGACAGACCACTATTTGAAACAAATAACTGACCCCAGCAGTGTTGGATGTTTACAATAGGAGCTTCCAAGCTTGTCTGACCTTCCAGCTTCTGTCTAGACATGTAGAATGAAGCTATCAAGATAAGCTGACATAACAGGATTATATAAATGAATAAGACTACTTTTTTTTTTTAACATTTCTTCTCTTTGCAATTCAAATCTTTGCTAAAATGATTTAACAGAGTAGTATAAACCTCTTCAGCCATGGTCATTAACTCAGCTAACAGGATTTGGGTCATCCTCAGTGAAATGTCTGTACAGCTAAATCTCCACTCAGCATGCCTGCTCTTCTTCAGTGTTGGAAATTAAGAGTAATGGTATAGGAAGAGGATGCCAGAGGAAGGAAGACAGAGCAGTAGCAGTGATGGTGACGATGACAGCAGCCCACTTACTATTTGCCTCAGTCTGCTGAACCACGGAGGAACCAATAATTGGATATTTGTGGCACAGAGAACAATTTCTGCTGACACCACATCTCACTGTGTGAAGTAGGACGGAGTAACTAACCACAGCTGCTGTCCAGGACTGCTATAAATAACTCCAAGCTGCACTGGCCACACAGCAGCTGAGTGCAAGACCACAGTATTATTCAGGAATCCCAAAGCTGGGAGTTGAAGTACAGCTCATTTCCACAGTATACCATCTTTCTGTGATCACTTTAGTGGACAATCATTACACTTGGACAGAGCCAGAGTCCAGAAAGTCCAGAAAGACAAACGTAAGTGCCACAGCTAAGGATTGATTTGATCATTTCACTGACATAAAAGGATTTCCTTTCAAATTATATCACCATGTGCTGCATTCAACACAATAGCAGTTTCCAGGCAACCAAGGCTGTCAGATGGCGGCATGCTGCTCTTCCTTGCGGCCGAGAATATTTTCAGTTTCATAATCCCTTTCGCCCCACATGAAATATTAATGATTGCTCTCCTTGGGTTTCCCTTGCTCCTATTCTTATTTTTTTTTCTGTTCTGCGGGTAAGAAAAGTTCGCTAGGCAAGAGATTACTTTCACAAAACCAGAAGTGTGTGTCTGAGTGCTCATCTTTCACAACAGTGAGGAGTGCAGTTGTGTCTGCTACAACAAAAGCCTGGCCTACTTGGGGCACAAAGCTGTCTTAATTAAGAATGATACACGGTGTAAGTGATGCAAAAACCAATTCCAGCAGTTCCAACTGTGCCAGTCGTGGGAAAGAAAAGTAACATGAGCATGTAATGGAAAGTAATAGCTGCTGATATTTTTACCCTTAAGTGTGACAATTCAGTCTCCTTTTATCTGCTGCTTTCTTGTTTGTGATTGTTTGACCTGCAGAAGATAAGGCGTTATGTAAACCGGAGCAAAATTTCTGCTGAACAGTGCAGACAATGTCATCCAGTATCCTTTGTCCCCCAGAACTGTCCTTGTTGTTAGAGTACGGAAGTCACATGCTGCCAACATTGTTTTTGTAACAAGAACTGTTTCATATTGAAACAAGATGGGTAATGCATCTGTGTAAGGTGCACATCGTGACATAATTTTCTTGTTAATATTGTCATAACACAAAACTTGTATATGTTAATACAAGGAAGTAAGGATTCAGTCAAAGCCTAAATAGAGGAGGATAATAAAGAGGTATAAAGATTGCGAATTACAATAATACCTTTTAAAGGTGGCTAACATTAGCCAGTGGTTATAGTTGTAATAGTAAAGTATGCAAAGCTGTAGAAGCAAAATGAAGGCAGTGCAAATGTTATAACCAAAAACCTTAAATACCTGCAAAACAGCCTCTATTAAGGGGGGTGGGGGGGTGCTGCAACTTTTTCTTTCCTTTCCTTTATGTGGCAACATAAATATCTGTACACCTGCAAACTGCTGCTGCTGTTTCTTATTCCTTCTGTAGGTAGCTCAGTTTTAGTAACGTGGAACCGTCAGTCAGTGACGCCACATTTCAGAAAAGCAGTATGTGGCTCACAAGCAAAGTTTATTTTATCAGTTAGATGTTGGGGTTTTTACTGACCCTGGTTGGACCTTCGATGGGTGACTCGACAGCAAGCATAATCAGTCAAATGAGTCAATGAATCTGTGTTACCTTGTTTGACAGAAATCTATGAATTTTCTTGTTATTTTTGATCAATTCAAAAACAAAAATGCCTGTTAGATTTAAGTAAAGAAACCACGAATACTAAAACTGGTTAAACAAATAACTTTATTACAATTCTTGTGATATTGGTTGGAGTCCAGCTAAAACCTGTTTGGGCAGAGTTCCAGAGTTCCTGTTTAATCATTTGTACATGCAGAGAATATTGTAGCCGGTGTTCTCCTACCCATGCATTCAATCAGCACAGAGAACTCCAGGAATTTAGATAACAAACAGTCTTATTTTTACACTGCACGGAGACACGACAAACTAAATAAGAACCCGTGTGCTCTACCGGAGGTTGCCCTGCATGGTGAAGCACATTCTACACATAAACTCAGGGTTTTCAGGTGATAAACATAATAGCTTTATTTGTATAGCAGTTTTGAAAACTCAGAAAACACAGTTACAAAGTGCTTCTCGGTTTGGATAAAAACATACATTAAGTGTACATTACATTTGCTCCTACACGCACACTTCCATAGACACGTTAGATGTGAACTGTAGCCAGAATTAATGTGTGAAAGATTAAGGAAAAGCTAACCTATAAAAATGAGTTTTCAACGGCTGTTTAAAATAAACCACTGCTGACCTGATGGGCTGAGGAAGGCTGTTCCAAAGTTTAGGGGCTATAACCTCAAAAGCGTGACCGCTTCTGAGCGTGGAACAGTTAAAAGACCTGATCAGATGATCGGAGAGGCTGACTGCTTTAATAAGGTCTCAGCAGGTCTGCTATGTAAGCAGGAGCCTGGCACTGTAGGGCTTTGTATGTAATTAATTAATTTTAAAATGAATTCTAAATTTCACAAGAAGTCAATGAAGGAAAGCAAGAATAGGGGTGATGTGTGAGTGCTGGCTAGTTTTTGTTGGCAGCCTAGTTGCTGCATTCTGGACTAACTGAAAATGAGCTATTGAGGACTGAAAAATGCATGTAAAAAGTAAGATACAATAATCAAACAGTAGAAAATTAAAGTGTGTAATAAAAATTCCAAGTTATTGGCTGATAGTATAGGTTGGATTTTTGTGATGTTTCTTAGATGAAAGAAAAAAGACTGGATGAGCTTAGAGACATGAGGCTCAAAATTCAATGCTGGTCAGAAATAATACCAAGCCTTAGCAGATGATTTTATATTGATGGCGAGGGGGCTGATATAATGGGCGACCTCCTTAGAGAAGCTGTCAGGGCCGAACACAATAACTTCAGTTTTCCCAGGATTGAGATTGAGGAAATGTAAAGATATCCAGTTAGTGATACATCTGAAGCATTCACTGAGGTAGGAGAGGCTGCTGAGGTTTTTAGGCTTAACAGAAAAGTACAACTGTGTATCATCAGCATAGCAGTGGTAGGAAATGCATTTTAAGATGTAAAGTAGATGAGACAGGGGTAACGTATATAATGAAAACAGAAATGGTCCAAGGATTGAGCCCTGAGGTTCCCCACATACAAGAGGAGCAGAAGAAGACATATAGTTTATTAATATGACTTCTGGAGTGTCTGTCAGATAAGTAGGATAAAAACCATTTGAGAACAGTGCCGGAGATGCCAACGCAGTTCAGTAATCGGCCAGTTAGAATGGCATAATCAGTGTTGTCAAAGGCTGTAGATGAGTCAAGCTGAACTAAGATGAAATCACTTTTATCAGACCGCATAAGAATGTCATTAGTAATTTTGGATAGTGCTGCTTCAGTGCTGTGATTTGGATGGACCAGACTGGAATTTGTCAAATTATATTGTATCTCTCAACCAGTTAAAGTAGCTGATGACCAACAGCTTTCTCAAGAATTTTAGAAATGAACAGAAGTTTGGAAAGCAGCCTGTAAGTATCTGTGGTATCTAGGGAGGATTTTTAGTTCATCTGGCCAAAGGACCAACGGTATGGTATCCATTCATCAATCCGTCCATCCCTTCAGAGTTCACAAGAATCACTACTCTGCACTACAGTGATCACCTAATGGGTCTTCACCCAAACTGTGCTCAAGGTCAAGGTCACATTTGTTGTTTTACAAGGAATAAACTGTGAATTGTGATGGATTGTGAGCCGAATGAGTTACTACATTACTGAGGTTCTGGTTTAAGTAGAGTGAATATGCTAGCTGTCTTAAAGTAATCCAGCATGCAGCCAGACAAAAGATACTGATTGATAATGGCGAGGAGCAAGGGGAAGATAACAGGCAGAACGTCTTTAATAAATTTAGGAGGAATATCATCAGTGGGGCAGGAAGAAGTGCGCATATGAGTAACTATATCTAGGAGATCAGAAAACAGAATAGGATGAGAAATTTGGACAGGTTCATAGAATCAAAACTTGAAGTTTGATCTTATACCATTGATCTTGCCAGCAAAGAAATTTAGAAATTTGTCAGGTAGCAGAAGACATCGTGGGAAAACCAGACTGAGCAGGATCAAGGAGTCAGTCGATGATGTTAAACAGGAACCTGGGGTTGTCCTTGTTATTTTTAATCAAGCCAGAGAAGTAACTTCTAAGATTTTTTTTTTTCCATCTCTGTTCAGTTTTTCTACACTCTCTTCTGTGGTGATGAATATAATCGTTGATCCAAGAGGAAGACCCTTCAGATTGCTTCACAGCCTGATGTGGCTGTGACTGTTGCACAACATATATGTTTGGTTGTGAGACTTGAGTTCCCAGCCTGCTACTGCATATAAACAGGAGAGGTTGATTAGTGACATGTGGTAATTAACCCTCCATGCCTTAATCACGCTGCTCCACCTCTCCTCAGACCCTGGACATCAGATCCTGCTACCTCAGATATTTTGCAGAAACAACAAAGATTGTCACAGTGTACGAGTTTTAGTCACAAATTTCAAAATCAAGAGCCCTGGCCAACTTTGCAGAGTCAAAAACCACCTTACCCACCCTGCTTGAACCATCGCTTTAGCTGAGAACATGTCTGTAGTCAGCTGAGGTGTTTAAAAATAAAATGAAGACAATGTGTAGTTCTTGTTTTTGTGGTTTCACACGAGGGACATTTTTCTCAGAATGTGCCCCTCCGGTTTCTATTTGTGTCTTTATAGTGAGCAGCATCACAGCCGGGCATCACTCCAGTTACAGGGCTGGAGTTGGCAGATACTGTAAAACAGTTGGAGAGACGTAAGCACCGGATGACACAGCCTGCACATATATGGCATAAAGCGAAATCCTCAAATTACATGTTGTCACCACTATAGACCATCCCTGTCCCACAACCAGTAATTAACATTATACAATGGCTTTTCTTCCCCCGAGTGATTTAGTTGTGAGCACCCTCTCATTGAAATGCCAAAAGTCTCAAAGCCTTTGCACCCACATTTTGAACACTGTTCTTCTTTTCTTTCCAACCTCGTGCCAAATTAGGGTTAGATCACTGGTGATCAAAGATGTGACCCATGGCTGTTTTTGTTTGCCTGTCACCCACTGCTACAACTGTAGCCACAGATACAGAATAGAGTGTAGCTGTTCTCACAGTCTGGCCATTGTACACTTATAGCGTTGATTGTGTCCGAGGGACTGTGATAACTGCTCAACATTATTATTCGGGCCACCAGCAGGTGGACATTTTTTAGTTTTAGTGAAATATCTTTACACTTATTTGATGCCTTGCTATGGCTGTGTCAACATCATTTTGTCTGGCACAAAATTTAGCATGGGCATTCATGATGTTTAAACTGTGATGTTTACATTTTTCATTTTGAGTGAAATATTTCCTCAACTGTTCAAGAGATTGTTATGAAATTTGGTCTTCATATTCATGGTCTCCTCCTGAATTAGTTGGGTTTATTTAACCTTTCTTCTAGCACCACATTCAGGTCAAAATTTTACTTAGTTTTTGATTGGCTGGACTAGACCAAATGTTTACAAAATCACATTCAAACCAGCCTCACCTGTGTTTTCTACTAATTAGCAAAAGTTAGCATGGTAAACATTATACGTGGACTTTCCAGGCTTTGTTTGAATAGGTCATATGTCAGTTAATGTATCCTTTGCTCCCACTGGTAGTCACTTCAATCACTTAGATTGGTTTAACTCTGTTTCCCCCACTAGCGATTATTTTGCCTGTCATTACGACAAGTCACAGAAATGTATTGACTGACATCCCAAGGCCTCTGGTTGACACATTCCTGCTAGTGTTTTTTCTGTTTGTTTGCTCTTTTGGACTGTCTACATTAAACTGACTATGCATAGTAAAATGTAGCTATTGTGCCAACACCAACAGCAGGCTACAGAATGCCACCAAAGAACATAAAGCATACCATTCCCATGGTCACAGCAGCTTCCTACCATATGAACAAGTTGTTTATTGCAAACAGACTACAACTTCAACAAGAGAAAGCTATCTGCTGACACATATTTATTTGTGTTTCCTGTAAAAGCAGGATGCAACACACCCTAGTGCAGGATGAGTAATCAACATTTTTGAATCATTTTCCAAGTAATGACAAGCTCTAAAAAAAACAAAAAAAACATTGAGAACACCTACAGAACAAGATTTTTATATTTGTTGGGCCAAATATTGGGGTATATGTGATACATGGCACAAAATGTATAGCTTTTAAACTATTGGTTGGTCTGTTGGTCAGCATGAAATTGTTGTTTTTAATTCAAGAAAACAATGAAATGCTCCAGCCTGTCATCATCAGTTTTGTTATCAGCACGAAAGCTTTGCTACAAATCTCAGTTTATCCCATATGCATCACAAGTTTTTGTTTTCAGATTTACACACCCAGGAGCTTGTTCTGGAATAGTGAAATGTTTGGGACTGAAAATCATGAATTTAGCCTGGAAGGCTTTGGCTGATTTTATGCTCTCATAATGAATATGTTCCCTTGGCTTCATTGTGAAAGGCTTATGACTTATGTGCAGTAATCTATAGTGTTTTCTTCAGTGTCACAGTTGACGGCCAACGTACAGTAACTGGTGGTGTTTGAAGTGACACTAAGCTACTTTAAAATGGCCTCCTGCACACTGTGCTCCCAGCGGGTTGTTCAAGAGCCAGAAATCATCCTCTACTTGATCTGTGGACCTGGAGAAAAGGGCAAAGCCTTGGAGACAAACAACTGACTAGATAAAGAATTGATTCTTGGTCTCATGTCTGAGTCTTTGAATGTGTCCCATTCATAGATCATCAATAGCACAGCAAGGCTTTGAAGAGAAAAAGAGTTTTACAAAGCAGTTGCTAAATGTTTGCGTTATTTACTGCATACAGCTTTTCTCTAACTCGAAATTTAGAGGTTATAGAGTGTCAGTTTTAGGTGATGCCAGTAATAAAATATAATGTTGATCAAACCAGCAGTGACCTCAAAGCTAAAGTCTTTCATATTTGATGGGCCTAGCAACAGTGGGCGGTATCCAGGTCAACACTTAAACTCAACCAAGTCCTCCACAACCAAGTTACATAAATAGTGAGCTTCTGGTACAAAGAAGGTTCCTTTAGCAACAACCCCCAACACCCCCCAGTCCCTGGGGCCATCCTGGGCTCACTCAGACTCCACATCCGACCGTTGCGCTGCTGTCCTCGGGCTCTCTCACTGAGGGGAAGGAGCAAGGGATTAGGACACACCTCAGTGGGCAGTAGCAGGCCGTCGCCTGGCCCGTGGCGCCTGACTCATCCCATTCTCCTCCACTTTTTATGGGCTGACATTCCCATCAGCCCCTGCTCTTACAGGCAGCTCATCGCTTTGACATGCTGGTGAGTTCTCCAACAAACGAGGAACTTTTACCTCTGCCCAAACAGAGTGGGCAAGCACTTGTGAAGCGCACATCGCTGCAGGAGGCTGTGACTAAAGGCCCATTAGGATTGTTTGGCAAAATACAAAACAGGCTGACTCACTCGTGTTTTTATGCTGTTTGGACTTTGTTTTTGCTTTTAATTCACCGCACCTAAATTTTCTAACATGAAATGCATCTGATACCCCTTTGCCTGCTGCAGCTCATTTGATTCGCTCTGTGAACTGAGGCAAATGCTGTTGACCTGAAAGGTTTTCTGCTGCAGACCACACATCCCAGTATAGCTCTGCTCCATTTAGCAGATTGACTCCCTACAGGCCTCCACTGTTGCCACGTCTGTGGTCCTGTATTGTAAGCCCTCAGTGGTCCCAGTCACAGCTGAAGCTGTCACAGGACAGGTTTATTTTAGACCTGCGGAACAAATGCTTTAACTTATGAAAGGTTTTCGTTATTTGTCTGTGTTGTAATCTGAGCTAATTTGATTGGAGGAAATGCGATTGTAGTTTCAGCAAAATAATGTATCTGTTATCAGACTAGAATAAGAGGTGCCCTGTTCTTGAAAATTGAGCATCTACAGTACTGTGCAAAAGTCTTTAGCCACCCCTCATTTCTTTATATTTTGCTAGGGAAATGGGAAATAGGTGCAGCAATTTATTGAAAAATGTGCAAACATAAATGGAAATACAGTGTACAAGGCAAAAACAGAGTTTGTATAACTGCAATGAGCTTGAAAGTCAATATTTGGTACGACCACATTTATTCACAGCCTGAACTCCCTTAGGCAAGCATGACTTTCAGATACTGTTCATCTGTTGTAGATAGTTTTTTTTTTTTTTTTTTTTTTTTTTAGACACG
>VUQI01003355.1:0-10273 GCA_015106735.1 Paratilapia polleni | reverse complement strand
CTTTTTTTTTTTTTTTTTGTGTTTGGGGGGGGGGGGGGGGGGGGGGTTGTTTTTTTTTTTTTCAATTTGTGCGTTCCTGCGTCTCGGCTGGTGTATTTACAGAAAGCGTAACAAGGCGATTGGAGCCAATTATACAAAGAACAGTCTCCAAACTTATCATCCAGGCGGAGGAATCACAGAAATATTTATCCTGTTTAAAAGTTTAGGAAGGAGAGAAAGGGCCTTGGCACTAAACCCTTTAGTGAGGCAAGGGGAATGAAAAACTCCAGTGTAAAAGGACCTATTAGTCTCAGGACATGGGCATTAGCATGACAGTAGACTTATCCTCAGGGCTGAAGGGGAGGGACGCTGTCTCTACGCTTTCAGCTTGCAAGAAAGGGGGGGGGGGGTTCCTATACATAGACACACACATACACACAAGCACAGGGAAATGCAAAGTGGGGCCCTATACAGAGCATGAGGCACATCAGCGACCTAGTAAATAAGGAGGAGGAGGAGGCGGGGAGGAGAGAGGGCGGGCCAGCGAGTGAAGCAGGGTGATGAAGAGAGAGAAGAATTAAACTTGCTCATAACAGACGAAGAAAAGCTATTAAAAGATGTAAGGAGCAATTTGTAAACCTGCAAAGGACAACAATGCTCTGCAAGAATGAAAAAGGAGTACCTTTTTTGCGTATCACTCTTTTAAAGCTGCAGATGCATTAACAGTTGAACCCTACACAATTCAACCCCTGTAACAGATGCATTAAAACTATAAAGTCCTATAGTTTCAGATGGGCCTAAGAATCATACTATTTTGTACACAAAAAAAAGAAAGAAAGAAAGAAACAACAGATAGAGGAGAAAGATGCTTAACTAAAATCAAAACGATGGGAGGGGTTAACCTGTGCAGGACAAGGTGACCAACATTCCATGGTCCACGTTTGAAGAGAAAATGTCCACACTGGAATCCACAATTAGATATCACTGGTCTAAACACACACGCAAACAAACACACAGCACAAGTAGCACACGCACACACAAGCTCAAAAATGTGTGGTGATACAAATATGCAAATGTGAAAGCGGGTGTGCGTGTGGCAGATGAAGGGAGTTTCCTCAGTCTGGGGTCACATAGGCCAGTTATGTACAAAGCTTGTGTTGATGTAGTTTAAAGATGGAACACACACACAAGCAACCCATGCAAAGTGAGGGCAACAAGTGGAGAGAATGACCCTCATTGTATGTTGGCTAGAGAGATGCTGTTCATAGTGGTTTGGTGGTGGCAAGAAGGGGTGTCTAAAAAACAAACAACTAAAACTGAAAGTGCGCACTAGCACTGAATTGTGCAGTGACTAAACAATCAGTAGGCAGAGTTAGGAAGGAGTGTAGGTTATAGAGAGGAAACACCTCCAGTGAGCCTCTGAAAATATGATAAATGGGCTGTTTAATCACAGCATTCAGAGTTTGGAGACAAGGCAAGACATTGAGGGATTAGACCATAAGAGTCAATATTAGTGTTGGTAGCATTAGGAAAGCCCTGTCTGGTTAAACAGAGCTGGGGACAAAGCGCTTCCAGCTGATGTCAGTGTTTAAACAATGATTCTAATCATTTGCACAGAGATGAGGTCTGTCTTGGTTTATCTAATCTCTACACACAGATATCTGCACATTATGCAGACTCTGTTGGCAACAGACTGGATTTTTGGTATAAGAAGCACTCTTCTTTTTATTTGTAGTCTGAGTGTTATTGACAAATCTTAGTTAAGCAGTCTTTGGTTGCAAGCAGGTGAACAGCATGTGCAAAGAGCAAAACAGGAAAGGTTATTTAACTGAGCTACATGCATAGTCTTATTATAGTCAATGACCAATGCATGGAAGAGGAAGTCTCAGTAATCTGTTATCCAGATATCTGCTCTGAAACATTGCCCACTGCCCCTACATACTAAGTTATCATACAGTGGCAAATAGATTTGAAGCTTGTATAACCTGATTGTGGTTTATCCAACAGATTAGGCACTGTTGTGGGGCTGACAGAAAGAGCTGCATAGTAAGAGGAGACAGTTTAATGAATGAACATGTTTGGTGGAAAGTGCAGAAACTTTACCCACTAAATTTGGGCTGTTACTTTGTCTGAATTTGACTTAGAGTTATAAAGTTTTAGTGGCTGTTTTCATAGAATACCCATAAGTATCAGCAATGTAACTAACTGAACTACTCTAAAGAACTGGCCAACTGTGTATTAATTCCCCAGACTCTCATTGCACACTGAAAATATTATTATTATCATGGACAGGTAATGTAAAGAACACTATTCAATGTTCATTTGGGAAAATTTGGGTCTTGGAAATCCTGTTGATGTTATTTTGACATGTAACACCCATCTAAACATTAATGCACTGCCCTTTAGAAATCCCCAGAGGTAGGCAGGAGGGGACCTATGCCATGATAGACAGATGGTTTTAAAGCTGCAACTGATTAGTGTATATTATATATACATTATATTGTACTGTATATTATATTTTTATTTGTTGTTGATGCAGCAAAGCAAGCATCAACTTGCATCTCCTCATCAACATCCACTAGTACATTGTGCAATGGTTTGTTTTGCCAGTTTAAACAGAGATGAAAAGCAAAGATAAAAACAAGCATATTATCCGATCCCTATCTAAGAGCAAAAGTGTTTATACCTGCTACAAATGAAAATACTTACAGGAAAACCTGCTGTCAGAATTTCTTCCTACCGGCATCCACTGACACGCACATGGGAAAGCTGCCTGTTTTCTGCTTGACACGCTCTCTTAGATGCAATTAACATTTTAAAAGGTGCATTTGAACCCAAACCATGATCTTTTTTGTGTTTGATAACTGAAACTGATATAAATGAAAAGGCAGCTCTCTGACAGAAAAACTGTCCTCCCTGAAGGCAAAAGTCTCCCCCTTGTCTCTTACACTTTGTTGGATAAAGTTGGCATGATTGCCTGTTTCAAGCAGCTTCAAAAACTGACAGTTAACAAACAAAAGCAGGTTTCAGATGATCTCATGAGCACTTTGCTTCGATCTGACAGTTGATTAAAAAAATTACTATAGATAACAAAAATAACTACATTAATGAAAAAACAGAATCTAACTGCTAATATGGCGAATTTCTGATTTCTTTTCACATCTTTATTTAAAAAACAAACAATAGTTTCATAGTTGTAGTACGTGGTTTGCGCCAGTTCACATCATTTAATACTTGACTGTAAAAAGTGCTTTAACTGACTTTGTTTTTTATTCTAGCCTTAAAGACTCTCAGACCTATCGTACACCCACACAACTGTATTTACTTGGCTGATCTCTTAACAGGACATTAGGTATTTTCACAGACTTTGCTGTGATATTTACTTGATATTTTCTCCAGTCTCTGGTTAATTTTGTTGCATACACAGTATTAAGTTATGCTAAGATTGCATATTTATCATTTTTACTCTCTGTAGAGTCCAGACAGCTCAATAGTGCCACTTTACTTCAACTTGAGCCTTCAGGTGTGCCATACTCTCTTTCTCTCTCACATGTCTGTAGCTACAACCACTTTAGGTGGTCATCAGTAAACCGCGTTATGTGGCAAAACTATAGCTAGAATCAGTTGCAGTCAGCAGTGACAGCAACTGGTCTGGCCTCTGATTAATCCAAATCCAGAGTGCCAACAATGCTGGGAAGCAGAAACTGCCCACTATTTGAAAGCACAGTTAGCCATACAAAAGCAGCTCATCTGAGTGACTTTAAAAGCATGAAATTGTGTAGCTACGCCAAACCTCAGGTCTTTTTGGTTACTGTACCTTAGTAAAAACTAGGTAAACAGCAAAAGAAAGTGAAAATAAACAGTAGTTCCAAAGAAGACTGATTTTCAATATTTTCAAGTGGAAACATTCTTGTTTTTGCAATACTTTTATGGGTTGTATCAGAAAACAAAGGAGCAATAGGATGGTTTAGTTCCCAGACCCACCGTCAAAGTCAAAGTTTACCTCAATACCCTAATTCTAGCTAATAATAGTATACAAGCTGGCATGTTAAATGCAGCAGTATCTTGAATACCAGTGATTTAAGCTTGATACAGTTTCACATAGAACATATACAGCATGGCCACCTCCACCTACAGGAGCTGCTCATCCATGGAAACTCATGCCATGAAGCTCCCAGTGCACAGTTTGTGTACTGATGTTAATGCCAGAGGAGGTTTGGAACTCTGCAGTTATTGAGTCAGCAGAGTGTTGGTGACTTTGGTGACACACACTGTGTGCCTCAGCACTTGGCGACCTAGCTCTCTAACTTTGCGTGGTCTGTCACTTTGTTGCTGAGTTGCTTCTTAAATGCTTCCACTTTGCAATAATACCACTTACAGTTGCTCATGGAATATCTAGGAGGGAAGAAATTTAATGAACTGACTTACTAAACACCTGAATTTAAAGATTGAGAGACTGCATGACCCAATACTTATGTTCGCATAGTGTATTTCCTGTTTCCTGCATGGAGTATACCAGGAACCTGAAACTGAAGCATGTATATTTGATTCATTTTATTTATAATTGAATATATAATATATTATATAACTGATTCATTTTCTTGCTTACTTAATATTTATTCCTGTGTTTCATAAGTCTAATATAACTAAAAACATCTGGATAGTTCGTGTTGAAACAAAAATCTCCCCAGTGCAAAAGATTTTACCATTTTCCATTTTTATGTGTGACACTGTGAGCTTAGAAAGAGTTCATGGAAGTTGTTGTACAAGCCACTTACTGGCAGTGTTGGGGTCATTACTCTAAAAGAGTAACATAGTACGAGGTGCTTGTTACTTTTTTTAAAGTCAAGCATTACTTTACTTAATTACTCCCTGGAGAAAGCAATTCTTTTTACTACTTGTTACATACACTTGTGTGTTACTCTGTAACATGGCCTGAGATGCACTGTCACATAATTACCAGTTAACACCATAAACTTGAGACTACAGTCTCACACACCAACACAAATTACAGCAATCACCACAGCGATTCTGCTCTAGAAACAGGCTAAAATGCTGCAGAGTGCAGGCTAACCTGCTACAAGCCTGTCTGCTCATCACTGCTTTTGTTGTCCGTTGATAATCAGGATCTGACTGCTTGGTTGGGGTCGGCATATGCTCAGCTTTAATATCACTCTGGGTTTTTAGCTACTAGCTTTGTGTTAGAACACTGTCTTTGCAGATGCTTCCAAAGAGTTGATCTTGTGTTGTTTCTTGCAGTTGTTTTTAGCCTGAGCTGACTGTAATAAGTGCAGGGGGAAAAAAGTCAATTTAATGATTTTTTTCTATCGATCCACCTTGCAGATAACTGAAGAATCTTTGAATGCAAGTAACAAGATAATTGTATCTGTAGTGTGATCACTGAGTTTAGTACAGTAATGAATTATATTACTGTGTTACAGAAAAATGAAATGTGATTAAAGTAATTCATTGCAAAGTTACACCTTTCCTCTGAATACTCGAGCAAAACACAATTATACCTGAGAAGTTGCATGCATGTAACCCAAAAATAAGGCATGTGTATTTTTTGGAATCCAGTATAAATTAGCTTCAAATTGTAAACTGTGACACCCAAAACCTCAAAAAAAGAAATCAAAATAAACACAAAAAGCAACACTGAAACTCTCCTTTGTGAAAAAGGGCCTCCTTGTTATTAAAGAGGGGATTTTAAGTCTCATGTTTCAACAGTTTATCCACATGATTGAAATCTTTATTGCATGGGAATCCCAATTTTATAACTGTGAATTCAAAACGGCTCCACAGCACAGTACAGTAGCAGTTACGGTATGGCATGTAAATGAGGCTGGATGGTAAGGCAGATGGACAGATAACATGCAAATAAAACTACTTTTGAGATGTACTGGAAATGTGTGGTATTTCATAGAGTTAACACTTGTGACTCACATTTACTGTATGAATAACTGTTCTACAAGTGTTTGCATACACACACACACACCACTCAGACAATAACAAACTGGAACCATTCAGTGTGTGTGTGTGTGTGTGTGTGTGTGTGTGTGTGTGTGTGTGTGTGTGGAGGTATCCCTATAAGACAGAGGGAATATGCTTGGCCCGCCTACAGCTGTGATGAATGGGTCTGAGGCTTTGTACCACAATGCCCCTCACTTCATTACTGTCACATGGAACAGATGGTGCCTTTCACCGTAGTATCACACATACGTACATGCACGTAGACACACACACTTTCACAGGGAATGCCGTCGTTATGGGATGTGTGCGCACACACGAGCGGGGGACAAGCAGGCTTAATGAATTCTACACCACATGCAGCTTCTGCACTCAGCTGAGGCATTAATTTACAGATCTAAAGAGCAACCAAATAAAAAATTAGATCATGAGTATGAAATGTTAAACAAACCGAAGAGGGGGTAATTGAATGAAGCAGGGAATAAACAAAGAACTGTGTTCCATCTTCCAAATGGAAAATTGTTTTTGGTACTTGGGAGTCTTAATTTGCCAGCACAGCAGCACAAAATCCCAGGATGTTTGAGGGAAAACAACAATGTGTTTGTGTGTGCATATGTTTGTGTTTGTGCACTAATGCCTCAGAGACACAGCAGGTTACACACGCTTCTTTTCACTGTGTATCTCAACTGGTGGCAAAGCACACTTAGACAAAGTTGAAAGTTTGTGCAAGCACTTTTCTTTATTATGCAGACAAACACATTTAGTAAATCAAACATAAATATATGCCAAGAATCACATTTAATATTGCACTTGTTTTCACAGTAAAATACATCAGCTGCACATAGATGAGCTCAGAATAAAAATCTCTCTCCCATCTTTTTTCCCACTTTTCTTTTTATACATCTTCTTCATTCTGCCTCCAGTGTCCTAAACCTGTAGGTGTGTATCATATTTGTGAAGGCTCACTGACTCTCTGCTCCCCCCAGACACTAACCAAATTTCCCCAACAAACCTGACCGTTATCCTTTCTCTTCCGCATGGGTCACAAATTTACAAGTCCCCACTCGCTCAGCCACGCAGGAGCATCCTTGGAGCGTGAAAATGTGGTGGGGAAATGGAGCGCAAGCCAAGGTTGCTGAGCTGTGTACAGAGAAGTGAGAAAGTAGGGTGGTGGTAGGTGGCAAGGTTGCACCTAGTGAGATGGTTGGCAGAGTTATGATGGCGGTCAACAAGCATCCTATATTTCTCTGTTCCTCTTCCTATTCACTACAAACCTCTTTGGAATAGTCAGCATCTTCTATATTATCACCACCTTTCTTCTGTCCCAACAAAATGGGACTGAACAAACACTCACAATCTGAGGAGCAGAGTTCTCAGGGTTACTCTCTGCACTTTAGTCACACCTGCCAATGAGTGGGTGCTGTAAAATCTTTTAACACACACACACTTGGCTCCACTATCTAACTGAAAATCAGGACCGCAGATACGGGGACAGGGACCACACGCCACACAATTCCCTGTCCAACTTCTATCTCCAGACTACGTGGTCCCCGTATTATCTTATTAGTTTGACATTAAGCAAACTGTGGCAGCGCACCAGACCACCAGCTATTACTTCCTCTTTGCTTTATCATATTTCTGTTTACTCTCCTGTCTTTCAGCTATCTTTAAGGGACCAATTAAAGATGAATCTTTCCCAATTGAATCAAGATAGTGTGTGTGCGAGTCTATGTGTGTTTAAGTATATTTACTTAATTAAAGATCGGGAGGAACGGAAGAGGAGGAGGAAATCTGGGTAAATAATGAGCAAAACTGTCCAGGATGTGCTCCACTTTTCTCCAGGCTCCAGCCCCCGATAAGTTGGATAAGCAGTTAAGAAAATGGATAGATGGCGGTTTCGTGATTTAAAATGCAGTCTGTAACTACATTCAACATGTACACATCAATTTACTGAGCACCAACAATACTTGGATGAATGGAATTTTGGAGGGACTATTAGTGGAGTAACTGGTCCCAGTGGGCAGCAGATGCAGGACAACCTGCCCACCATGTAACAATAGCACCAAATACATGCTGTCCATCCATCTGTATTTGTCCAATACAGTAAAGAATCCCTGCAGGAAAACCAACTGGCATTCTTTTGTTGTCTATTGTGATGAAACTATCACAGGAATGGATCACTAGGAAGACAATCCAACTTAATTCTCTGATGTCAACCCATAAAGGACTTTGATTGATCAGGGAACAAATGATTAAGGAACAAATGGACCAGATTCTCGCTGCCTGGCTTCCTCTGCACAGAGTAGCATCTGAAAGGCTAACTTAGTTAATTTACACAGCCTGTGGCTTCATCCCTGTCAAAGTCTGATGGAGTTGCTTGCCTCAGTAGGTGGCTATCGTAATTGTGTGTGTGTGTGGGGGGGGCAAACATGCTACTCCTGCTGGTGTAAGTTGCTGCTGTTTGTGAGATAAGTGAATGTGGACCCCCCAGTAGAGGTAAAGCAAATCACACATTCCTGTGTCTACAAGGAGATTACTTATCTCTGCAGTGACACTGGATCAAACACACCCACATGTTTGAATCCTCTCTGATTAAGTATACATCAATCCAAAAAGTTCTTCGAGAATCAGAGACAGCCAATGCACCATCTCGACATTTAAATTGTGTATTATGTCATGTGATTATTAGATTGTTAAGTCTTACGTCATTGGATGTTTCCGGGTCCAAACGCTCCTTCGGTTCCTAAAATCAAACAAATTATGAGGCACCACTGAGAGTTAAAAACAGTCCATATTCTTTCAGCACCAATAAATTGATCTGTGTGGCTGTTCTCCCAGGTGTTACAATAAAGTTTAAAGTCTGGGCATCCATGAAAAAGGATTTACAAGGTTTAGTGGCGTTAGAAGTTGGCAGGACATTAGCAAGCTAGTTTCCAGTTAAAGAAATACCATGTTCTGACTTAAGTATTTCTAAAAAATTTAAACTTACAGCTCTGCTATAACTTTGGAGGTAAAAAAAAAAAACAGGCAGAAGACAAAATAGCAGCAACATTTGGAGGGTTGTTGGGCTAGCTGGCAAATAATGATGTGATTCCTGGTGGCTAGCTACAGAGCGGTGGTTAGGCTAATATAAGCACATTAGGACAGGGAAGACGTAGGATAAGGGTTAAATTGTTCTCAATTAAAGTTCATATTTAGAGTCCCCAATGGGCAGAGACAAATGTCATCATATGGCAGGGAGAAGACACAAAAAAACGGGACTTCAGCCAAACTTCAGCCAAGAGAACATCTAACACAAGGTTAATCAGAATGTTGCTGCGTGGTTTGTATTATTCGCTATGAAAAAGTCCTGATCCTAAGCTTAATGTCCACACTATAATCTGAGTCGGCCCGAGAGTGATTCTCAAGAGTTGAAATATTTGGTCCCCATGGGCTGTAGTGCACACCGTGAGTTTTTTAAAACTTAGCTTAAAGATGTGCTGGACATGAATAGTGCTGATAAAAAGCCAGAGAGGCTGAGAATGACCACTGTTATTTTTGCAGGGTTCTTGCTTCTATTATATTAAACAAGACACAAAGCATTACAACACATTAAAAAGATGACAGCCTCAATCAACACAGTAGATGCTTGGACCCAGAAACAGGGTTGATATGTCATCACTTAACAAGCGGATAGCTGAATGATTCAATTCAATTTAATTCAATTTTATTTATATAGTGCCAAATCACAACAACAGTCGCCTCAAGGCCCTTTATATTTTAGGGTAAAGACCCTTCAATATTAGACAGAAAACCGTCAAACAGTCAGACGACCCCCTATGAGCAAGCACTTGACAACAGTGGGAAGGAAAAACTCCCTTTTAACAGGAAGAAACCTCCGGCAGAACCAGGCTCAGGGAGGGGCAGCCATCTGCCGCGACCAATTGGGGATGAGGGGAAACAGAAGAGAGCAGAGGGAGACAGGACAAAAAGGCACACCTATGGGAGAGAGACAGGGTTAATAATAGCTAATGATTAAATGCAAATGGTGTATAAACACATGGAGAGTGAAAGGAAGTGAGGAGGAGGAAGTGCTCAGTGCATCATGGGAAGCCCCCAGCAGCCTAGGCCTATTGCAGCTTAACTAAGGGATGGTTCAGGGTCACCTGATCCAGCCCTAACTATAAGCTTTGTCAAAAAGGAAAGTTTTAAGTCTAGTCTTAAGAGTAGAGAGGGTGTCTGTCTCTGGAATCCAAACTGGGAGCTGGTTCCATAGGAGAGGGGCCTGAAAGCTGAAGGCTCTGCCTCCCATTCTACTTTTAAATACCCTAGGAACCACAGGTGAGAC
>VUQI01003353.1:0-10495 GCA_015106735.1 Paratilapia polleni | reverse complement strand
GCAGTGTTTCTGTCTCCCTCTGACTCCTTGGGGTGTAGCTGTGTACTTGTGGAGTGTATCCAACCCTACGATTGTGTCTTTCAGGTCAGTTAGCCTGATGGCAGAGATGACAACCTTTACATTGTGGAACTAGTCACATTATTTTGTCCTGGGGTGATAATAAGAGGTAATAAGTGTTAACACCTGCAAACCAAGTATAGCTCCACAACACTGGTAGTGAGGTCCATTGAGAAAAAGAGTGATGCTGGTGTAACAGCTCCAAAAACACAACAGATAGCTCTAAGTTTGGCTAAGTCTGTCCCTCCAAAAATTAACAAGCTCACTGGTGTAGGAGATGCTACCAATCTACTATGTGGTTAAGTCATTACACTCACAGGTAAGTGTACAGTAGCCTTCACACCTCTTGGTCATATAATGAACGTGCCCCAGTTAATGCAAAGGCTGTTTGTTTATGGTGGTAATGCAAAAATACTCTTTAGGGGCAGTAATCTTGAAATGTAACAAGTTATCTTCAAAAGTAATATTACCCAACAATGCACAGATACAAATATCAGGGACCATATTTTATTTTTTAATCATAATTATTAATGGGTTTTTTTCCCTTAATCCAATGATACGGTCAGGAGGATTACGCATATTGGTTTCTACATTCCTCATCTTTGTCTGGCAGGGGGAGGCTAGATTCAGTCAGCTGAGCTCCTCGAGAGAACTGCAAATCTCTTCTCATCCAGACAAGCAGCCATCCTGTGCACAGATGACCTGGATCCTCCCGGTTACAGAAACCAAATCATGATCATCTCCATGACAAAGTCTTAACAGACCACACCTGCCCTCTCTTTGATATACAGGCTAGAGGAGAAAGTAAAGCCAAATACTAACGCTGGAAACACAGACCCAGGAGAACAAGCCAGGAAAAGATGAAAGATAGAAAAAGGATCCAAAATGGAACAAAGGACCTGGTGAACAACAGTGCAACACATTCATCCTCGTTTATAGAAACAATCTGTTATTGTTCATCAAGAAAGCATAGAACAAACAATCCAGGGAAACATTAACTTGGCTCCCAAACAAAGTCTTCAGGCCAATCAGATAGTGGTGATATTTCAGTGACTGTTGCCTCAGCTTTTATTTCTTCATTATGTTGTCTTGAAACAAAGTGACGTATCTTATCTATGTTGACTGAGGCAGATTTGGAATCTTTTGCTGATTTACGCTTTTATTACTCTTATTACACATTTATTAACATTTGTGGTCTAGGCACAGAAAGCAAGACATTTTTTCATCACAGATTAAAAGTGAAATGTCTATAAAGAAGCACAAATTTGGAGGTAATTCAAGTATTAGGTTTTAAAAGCTCTTATTAAAAAGACAAAAACAAGAGTTGGTCATTTTGTTAAAAAGTAAAGTCGCATGTTGCATTTTCTTTTGTTTTATCTGTCCTTTTTACTACAAACAGCCGGATCTTTGATTCAGGAGAAAAACTCAAAAACTTGGAGAGACAGGTTGTCAGTGTTTTAACCAAAGACATTTTTTTTTATGTCTTTGGTTTATGCATTACAATGATAGGCACTGGACAGACAGATGGTCACGTATGCCCAGACGCAGGCACAGACACTGGTGCACACACCCACACTTAGGCATATACACTCACAGAGTCTGGCATTGGTGCTGGTGCCAGTGTATTGTTCAACTTGTTTAGCTTTGAGATAGGAACCCTGCCTCATTTTGATGAAGTCATATCTGGCTATAAATGAACTGCATCAAAACAAAGAGCAACAAAAGACAGATCCAGAGACATGCTCGGTCGTCACGTAGATGAATTTAACCACAGAGCTGACATGTAGACATTTAGCCAATTACGCTGATGACAGATCAGTAAAGGACAATCAAATGGAACCCATTACAATGAGCTGCCTGGTGAGCTGGTCATTCAGATTATGCTACAGAAAGTCTGATGCTTACCTTAGAAAGTTTGTCTCCATGTATTTCTGAGGCAACCATGAGGGTAGCTCAAAAATGCAAGGCTGTTTCTACAAATCCCTGAACTGGGAACATGAAGGCAAAGCAAAAGAACAAGCCAGCACATTCCCAAGTAACTTTTGTGGAAGTGACTCTGAGCAAGGCAATTAACACCCGGCTAGTCAAGTAGAAACGCTCAGAGAGCAACAGTGGGGAAACCTTGGCTCCCAGAGGTGTAAATGCGAGTAAATGAATGTGGGTGAAGCAGGGCATTTCTGAAAAGGGACCCAGCACGCTCGGTCAGTCTAGCCTGAGTAAATAAAGGTAAATAAATAAAAAAGACTGATTTTTAGAGCCAAGCCACAACACAGGAAGCACTGTCATGCTGGTTTGAAAAAGATCCCCGAACACTGTCTAAAGAGCACAGCGGGGAACGCTGCCTTGGCCCACATCCTGTGCAAATTCACCCCATTTTGGTTTATTCAAAACACAATATTCTCATTACGCTCAGCTGGCTTGCTGCACTGTCATTTCATCTGGTTTTCCGCACACCAGCACATTAGCCCCTTTGGTCTAGTAATGTTCAGAACATAACCCATAAAGAACCATTGTAATGTGTCTCCGCCTCATTATTGCCAGGTCAGTGCATGGAGCAACGCAGGAGACTAGGGTGCCTCGTATGGCTTGTTAATTCAACACCTCTCTCATTCAGAGCAACATTTGTACAGCTGGCCTTTTGAAGGGAGTTTAAACTATATACTCCCACATATGCAGACGCATATATATGTAGTGACACCGCACATACACAGACATACAAATCCTAGACCCTGCTCTGACATCACTCCACACCGCTGGCTCCTGCCCAACCTTCGGCCCCCACCTTGGGAAATCACCCAGTGCCTGTCCAGCCACCAGGGCGTGAAATACACACCCCTGGAAAGCAACTGAAGTGGGTGGAGGGAATGAGCGGTCGGGGTGGTGAGGGGCCAAAAGGTGGCGAGGAGGAAGTATGAGTGTGTGAGGTTTGGAGATGGAAAATGAGGGGGAAGAAAATGCAGAGGGGAATGCATGTGTGACTGATCTGGAGGGAGTGGAGGAGGTGTTGATTAGAGGGCTAGAGTGGTGAGGGATGGAATTGAAGAAGGATTAAATGGACACAGAGTTTCAGAAGGAGGAGGAAGAGAGGAAAGGTGGGGGTTGCTTTGAAAGGAGGTCTGGGGGTACACTCTTGGCCTTGAGATTGGGGCTCCTTCACGCCTCACATCTCTGCGAGCCACTTGGGCCTGTGCTCAAGAGGGGAGTCAGCCCAACCTTTGTTACAGTTGAGGAGTGGGGAGTGACAAGGCATACCAGCATGTCTGACATGTCAGAGCAGTTGGCTGGGAGACCCGGAATCTGGTCAAATCTGACGCTGCCCATCTGTAGCCTTAGAACAGGACTGAACTGTTTTAATTGATGAAAACTGACCAAGGGAGGAGGATATGAGATCGTGCTTCAAGGAGAAAACAAAACGTGGTTGGTAAATCAGGAATTTACTATTTATTTCAGCAAGCAAATAAGACCAGCGCATACGATGAGCAACCCTAATCATAGTTAAAGGAAGAAAGGAAGGAAGTCAAAGGAAGTCTTTTTTTTTTTTAACCTGAAAGATAAATAGAAATATGCATGATTAGATTTAAGCTTTGCTCAAGTCCCCAGTTGGATAAATTCATCCTTATTCTGTTCTCTCAAAGAGCTCCCTTTAATGTCATCTAGCAAAGGGAAGTGATGAAATGGAGCAATTATGTATCCATTTGTGCTATTCAGGTGAAACCAGGTGTAAAATTTCCAATCTGTGCACCTGCTGTATCTTCAATTCATTTTGCTTTTTCAACAGTGTTGCCCGTTAGATGGTAATATTCAAAATATGGACAAAATATTACATGCAATAAATCTATTTACCATTGTGATATTGCTTCCAGAGAAAAGGACTGCTCTTCCTGTACAAGCTTACCCCCAAAATTGCAATAGCTAAGTGAACACAGCCTATGAAACAAACATATCTTATAGAATTGAACTAAATTGTTAAGTTGTGCCGTAATAAGAAGAAAAACACACTGCAATAAAACAAAATTGTCCCTGATCAAGAAGAAACATGCTTAATTTGATATTAAACATTTTGGAATATGAGAAAGCAAACAATGAAGCATTCTCATCCTGAAAGGAGATGAGTACATCTTTTGGTGAAAACAGATTTGCTGCGTTATCTCCTGTCGGGCTGGAGATTAATTTTCATTTTCCAAACAGTTTGTGCATATAAATATTCATGAACCACCTTGAAAAGTGATGGGTGACTATAAGGCGGTCAGCAGAGAAACCAGCAAACCCCCCCTCCATTCTCTGCAGCTGTGCTAGGAGGGGGAGCGGGGTTAGTTCATGATGAAAGACTCTCACTATCCACGACCTTTCCAGTCTAAAACAAAGATTTGCACAATTAACTACTTTTAAATGTCATCCAACTGCCAAATCTGCATATCAACGCCAAGGCTTGCATAGAAATGAGGATGTTTGTAGAGAAAATCATTTTTCTCCACTGTCCCATCCCAATGCCACCAAATGGGGCTCTTTCTCCTTTTAGCCAGCAAGGAAATGTAAATGTCAACATATCTTGTGTGGAGATCCTTCTGTTGCTAATTAACCTTTGCCGTTTAGAAGCTAGGCTGAGCTCTGCCTAAACACTGCAATTAACTCGAGCTTCAAAAGACAGAGAGACAACATCTACACGGAGCCTGCAAAGGAGGAAATCACACTGACTTCATTATCCCTGCCGACACACGTACTTTGCACACCTCACGTATTTTGGGGTTCTCATAGGTTGATATTTTCCCCAGGCAGCAGGAATGAGTCTATTGGGAGGATGTCAAAATTTAGTGGATTAACAAATCTAATTTCTTTTTATCTTCATGAGCTTGGACAGGAAAGCTGGTGTCGTTATAGCCCCTGGTGAGAGGCAAACCATTATAGCGAAATCTATAATCATAAATCTTCATACTTAAAGCTGAGGACTGCTGACGTCTATCATGTTCAAGTTAAATATCCAGATGCAGTGACTGGGAGGAAAATTTGTCCTCTGACAAACTGAAAACTTCAGCCATCTAAAACAAGTAAACGAGCCAGTGTAATTTAAAAACTCTCTTCTCTATGGGCCTCCTTTTGGCCTGAGCTACATAGGCTCCTCTGGAGTCATGAATACCAACATTCAGCTCACTCCTGCAGCTCAAAGGCAGTGTCAGTTACAAAGTCAACCTATTAACATCTTCACTATTCAACGCTATGCTCCTTCTCAACTGAAGAATCAACATGAGTCAGTAGGTAGGCAGATCACCACAGGTAGCCAGGCAGGCGAAATACCTCTGTATTCCCCCTGGGAGTAGAGCAAAAACCTTGCCTCACTTTGCCATATAATGGACAGGAACTTGATTCTTTTATGTGCTGTTAAAAAAAAATTGAAGGGCTTACCCTAGGACTGATGCACACAAATGATTGACATAATTTGCAGGAGAAAGGAAGAATCTGGGGTTTAAGAGGGTAGAGGTGAAGCTGAGTGAATGCTGGAAGGTGCCAGAATAAAGCTGATTCCATGTAGGGTGAATAGGATGAAGGAAAGCTTTAGCAGACTAGACCCTCCGCAGCTGGACAGTGGGTAAGAGAAGAAAGTAAGTAAGAGGAAACCCTTTAACCACAAAGAAACCAACCAAGCTTTTTTTTTTTTTTTTTTTTTGCAGACATGGCTAGTTCAAGAAAGCATGCAGTGATGTTACCAGATAACTGACAGGTGCTAAACGCTATCAAATGGTTAATACAGTAGATACAATAAAAAAATGTCAAACCTCATTGTGGGCAGCACCACTGGCAAGATCAGAAGGTTACTACATTATTCAACCACAAGTATCAAGGTCTCTTCCTAAAGCAATACTAACAGGTTCTGATGTACTTAGTTCTTGACAGAACACCAACACTTTAAGAAGGTGAACTGCTAAAAACTGCTGGTTCTGAAACACACCCTTCATCATTACTAGATGCACTGCACCAATTCTCATGAGGAAGTTCAAACAAGCTTTGGCCTTTTTCAGTTGAGGACATCCGTCAATGACAGCTATGATTAGGTCTTGAAAAATATACAAATTTCTTGGGAAGACTAGACTAACGTCCTTGCAGGTCCGACATGACAAATGTCCTGTATGGTCAGCGTCAGTTCTTATCAGCACCTCATTAAAAATGTAATGATCACATGAATATTTACCAAGTTTAATTATGGCTCCCTATACCTATTCTGTGATGCCCTGCACCCTCTTTTCCTTTCCAGGAGGGCAGTCTCTCATCTAAGTTCCAGCTGAATGCATCCCTCCACCTTGATGAATATTGCAAAAGTCCAAGGAGTGCTAGCCGCTGATGGAATCCACCTCAATCAGCAAGAGAATCGATGGCATACACTCACATTTGCAAAGGCTCTAATTGGCGGCAGTAAAATTCAGCAATTTGCCCATGAGAGAAATGGGAGTGGAGTGCAAGGAGATCAGCTCATTTGTAACAGAAATATTTAAAAAAAACAAAACAAAAACAAACTTGTCCTTCTAAAATCAGAAGGCCTGCAACAGATGCGGAGCAGACCAAGCAAAACTATTCATGTCTCTGCTTGTCTGGTCTAGTTATTGAAGTAGGCACATCTCACCAATGAAGCAACACTGAAAACCTTTTCACTAAAGGTTTTGACCATAAATGGTAATACCTGACCCTCTTTCCCCTTTACATGTGTTTAGCTAAAATGCAGTGTTAAGTAATATAATGAATGATCTGATATCAGAACTGTTATTACATCTGACAAATAAGAGTCAGTAAATGGCTTCTTTTGTCTTATGGACAGTTGATGGAAGTGATTGCCATATATGAAAGCCTTAAAACAAGCCATAGCATTTCCAAGGAAAAATTGGAAAATCAGAAGCTCAAAAAGGTTTTACTAAATGTTAGGCCACTCAACTGTCACTATTTCACATGCATAATGGAAAACGTAAGTGTATAATTTATAGTATTGTCATACTTGTGTATGTGAATAGGCTTTTAATTATACAATTTGTTACAAAAATGCGCTGTATGTATTCTCTATGTATTGGGACCACTCTATGGGACAGAAGGTAAACAAAACCTGATAAAACATCTTTATGTGTTTATGCAGATTTTGAAAACGCCTTTAGCTGAGAATCAAGTGAACTGAGCCTCAAGTTGACACCCATTGTGTTGACAACAAATAACCTAGGAAGAACCAACCTTTGTATCGTTTTTGATGCTATCTACTGTGTTTGATTGCCAAACACGACACACGGCCACACTTAACAATAAAACCGGCGCTTGAAAGAGACAATATAGTCAAAGGCTGCTTTTTAGCTCTTTGAGGCCTTTGCTGTCTTGCTGGGCAGCAAGCTGATGTCTCCTCACTTTGCCTCAGATGTGAAACTCCCGTGAACAGTTCTGACCTTGAAAGCGTATCCTAATGGAAATGCAGGTTGATTATTGTGTCATGGTGCTCAATAGAAAAGAAATTATCAATGCATGGGTATTTGTGGAAAACATCTTTATTTCTAAAAATACAGAGGCTTTGGTATGTCATACTCATACATTCCAAGGCCTTTGGCTGCAAAGAAAAACATGCTGGTAACCCTATTTGCATTTTACCTCAGAATGCAGTCTAGCATTATAAATAGTATGCCCTCTTTGTTGATATGCAACTCATATAATAAAAAGTCTGGAAATTTTGATGAAATGATCCACAGACGTTGTAAAATGAGTGGAAAAGTGTTCCACTGTCATTCTAAATATTCCTCTCCTGCCTCAATTCCAGACATACAGAAAGAAATGAGGAAAAAAAAGCTTGAAGTAGTAGTGTTTTATTCATCTTTATGTAAATCCAGTCATTTACGGTTGCCTTAACAAATCAGGAATCAAGTGTGTCAACATCTAGCAGAGAAGGAAGTGCATATGGGGATTACAAAAGAAGTTTACAGTTGTACTCTAAATTCTAACCTCAGTAAGCTATTGTTCATATCTGAGTGACATGGAAGCTGAGCCCAGAGCTGGTTCACACCATAGAAAAATACTCTGGTTATTTGCATTTTTAAATGTACATTACTGAATTTCTAAACAGATGAAAAACGATCAATTCTCACCCTGCAACTTCTACTCACTCTGGTGTCAGGCTCAAGCCTGTTTTTTTCTTTACATCCTACAGAACTAAGAAGGATAAATTGCTCATTGCTACATAGCAAATGTTACAAGTATATGCTCAAAACCAATATTAGGCTAAGTAAATCCCACACAGTATTTATTTATATATATATATGTATATATGAAATCAAATACACTTCCAAAAAAAGTTGGGATGCCAAGTGAAACGCTTAAAATAGAACCGAGACATTATATCAAATGTTGAAATTGAGAAATTATGTTGTTTATTGAAAAATATATTACGACTTTGAATTTTATGCCAGATTGGCAGACCTGGACTGCACAGACAGACCAGTTAGCAGCCAGACTCTAACTACGAAGTCATGCTGTTGCAATATATGCAGAAAATGGTTTAGCACTGTCTTGCTGAACTAAGCAAGCCCTTCACTGAAAAGTCATTGTCTGGATGGCATATGTTGCTCCAAAACTTGCATATATTTAGCATTAAAAGTGACTTCAGAGGGGTGCAAGAATCATGCCATGTGGACTAACGCACCCCCATACAATGAGAGGATTCTGGCTGTTGAACTATGCACTAACAAGCCAGAAGAGTGGGTTGTTTTTTTTAAGCATCACACAAATTTTCCAGTGTTCTGTTGCCCAGATCTCAACGTTTTTTTATTGACACCAAATTCAAAATGTGCATATATATAAAAAACAAAAAAGCATTTCTCAGTTACAACATTTAATGTGTTGACTTGTCTTTTTTTTCAGTACAATATAGAGTATAACTTGCTAATTGGCAATTATTAACCACTTAAGGCTTAACGCTTTCTCATAACTGTCATCAAGGTGATTGTGTTTAATATTCTGATAATATGACCCATGATTTTTGGGTAAAGGCAACTGCTATTTCAAGCACTGTTAAATTTCATTCTCCAGATGATGATCAGTCAGTGGTAAATCCATGCATGGCAAAAGAGCAGAATCCCAAGCAAAATGGACGTCAATTTCATCTTCACATTACAAAACCTTCATATTCCTACTGAGACAATAAGGTCAGGATCTCGCTGTAAACATGCACATTTCAATGCCTTTTTACTTGCCATAAATTTTCCAGAGTTTTGCTTCTGGACTGAATCTTTCTTGTGTATGATAACAATGTGCATATTGAGTCACAGCAAAGAGCTCTGTCCTTCACCTTGCCAATAATCTCACCACATGTACAAGTCCGCAAATGCCTTTAGTATTGTACTGAACATCCAAGACTGGAAAAATGTTTCAAGTGGACAAAATAAACATAACTAATTTCAAATAACCTCAAGTGAAGTCCAAAGTCTTGGCAGTTGGGTTGTCTTCTGCACTGAAGCAGTAAGATGATGCCTCCTGCAGCAGTAAACACTTCGATGGGATGACACAGGTGCAGTGCTGTAGACCACTGGTTCTGGATGGAGATACAGTTTTTCTTTTTTTAAATTTATTTTCATTAAAATAATTCTGGTCCAATGGTTACTGAATGTCTTTTTTTTTTTTTTGGTAAATGAAACCTTTTTTTGTTTTGATCTTTATATTCAAGACCAGTCAAAGCCCTAGTCTTGCAACTTTACCTCTAATCACCCCAAGATGATAGAGGAAATACAAGGTATGAGGAGTAATACTCCTTACCTTAACATATAAGCAGATATCATTATATCATCTGACTTAGTTATAAAATCTTATACTAAAATAAGAGATTTGATTCAAATAAAACTGTTGATGGACTGGAATTTTGTGTCTGTGAGTGTGTAGCTACATGTTCACATGCATGTTTGAACAGTCAATAAGAAGCAAACATGACTGAGCTGCAATTTTTGTGTCTGTATACAAAAGGGGCCTTTGTATAGCAATGTATTTTATGTGCTTATGTGTGTGTGTGTGCGCATGTTTGGGTTTGTTGGGCATGTTTGTGTGATCCAGCAGTAGCTACGAAGTGTTCGATGTGTTGGGACTCCAGCCCATTTGATAAGCTCTCTCCAGGGTTCTCTTGCAGTCCTGCATCACTGTGCTGAACACAATGTGAGGGTACTGGACCACCAGCCTCTCCACCGTCTCCTCGTTGACCTGCAGAGCACGCACACAAAGACATACACTGTCAACATGATGATCAAATGATCAGTTTTAAATTTGAAAATCAATATTTTTTTTAAACATTAATGGATGTTGGAAAAAACGTTAACTCCACACAACAGTATCACACGACACTTCTTTTTTTTTTTTTTTTTTTTTTTTTAAAAAAACATAAAAACATTTTTTTTTTTTTTGTTTTTTTTTTTTTTCCTTTTTTTTCAGTTTATATTAA
>VUQI01003346.1:0-10433 GCA_015106735.1 Paratilapia polleni | reverse complement strand
GTTAGGGTTAGGGGTAGGGGTAGGGGGGTTGGGGTTGGGGTTGGGGTTAGGGTTGGGGGGGGGGGTGGGGGGTGGGGGGGGGGGGTGGGGGGGGTGGGGGGGGGTGGTGGGGGGGGGGGGGGGGGGGGGGGGGGGTGTTGGTTTTTCTGCGGGCCTCAGCCAAAACGATGAGTCAGTCAGGACTGGGATTTTCAGCACTAAGACGGCCCTCCTCCCATTCTCACCGGCCCGTCTCAGCTTCACTCTCATAAAGCTGGAAATATTCGTACGTTCAGCATGACCACAAACCAGTTTATGATGATGAACAGACGGATAATAACATAAAGCTCAGGGGGAAAAATTCAGCTGACACACCCTGTTTAAACCCAGACACGCCTGAAAGCACAGGTGAGGCAGCACCATCCCATAGTTTCTGTTTGACCTGCTAACGAACAACAAAAGTCTTTATGTCAACGTCAGCGCCGCTTTATGTGGATTAAATCAGAAAGGCAAGAAAAGCTTGAGTTAAAAGATTCAGACCGTTTAAAATGAGTTTCAAAATTAAAACAGAGAGTTAGAAGCACGAGATGCAAACTCAAGAAGGGCCAAAACACTCCAGTTGATCCAAAACACAGAAACCAGAGTGTGTGAGCAGCCTGAGGACCTCTCTGTCGGGTTAACACGCGTGTAATCTGATCGTTAACACGGAACAGAAGAGACCAACGAATTCTTCGTGTTCGGGAAAGGAGAGCTACAGCACGTCCTCACAGGACTGAAGACTTTCGTCTTCCAAGAGACCCCCGAGCAGCCCAGAGGTGAAACACCTGGACTACAGCAGAGGTCAGAGGTCACCGCCCCGGACTGGGAGCAGGTGGGAGACGGGGGTGGGACATACAGAGAGCGAGGAGGTGGACATGACCTCAGAGTGGACGGAGACAGAAGAGGAAGAATACGAGTTCAACGCTCTGAAACAGCCACTTTTTCATGTAAAGTCAGTCCACAGCACAGGAAACACGCAGGAGGGGAAACGGACGGTACGACAAAGGAAGCAGAACAGGTGGAAAGGAGCAAAAGCAGGAAGTAAATCCAAAACAAGGCACATTGGAAAAAAATGGAGGTGGAGCAGGAAGTAACCAAAAGACAAAAAATTAACACAGACCAACGGTAAGCACGGAGACGGAAAATCACAGAAGGAACGACTGGAAACCAGCAGTGACCAGACAGCTGAGCTCAGGGGCTTCGTAAACTTTAAAGAGCACGATAAAGTCTGAAAGCCCCCTGTCGCCACCAGAACTCGACTCTTACCGTCAGGTGCTGGAACAGCCAGGCTCTCAGGATGTTGGTGGCCACTTTGGGGAAGATTCCTCTCTTCTTGTTGTGCACTTTGTCTCTGTCGGGGTCGTCGTCGTCGCCCGTGCTGGGAGACGCCACGCCGTTATCCAGGCAGTCACCTGATCGGCACACGGAGGGAGAAACGAACCCAGCGAGGGTTAGCGTCACACTTTAGGCAAGAAAAGAACCTTTATGAACACAAACATGTCAGAACGGATGATTTTAATGAGCTATTTAACTCCCCGTTTTATCTCAAACATTCCCCCATCCACATATGACATGTAACCATGTTTATTAGCAGCATTAAAGCGCTACATGAGCACAAACATAGGGAGTGTATTTTAGTGTAAACACTGTGAACTGAAGACCAACATAGACCACACAGAGCGTTAAAACAAAAAGCAAGAAAAAGATGGAAAGAAACTGAACCCCCCCAAAAAAAACCAAAACAAAACAAAAAAACCAGGTAAGGAGCCAATCAGGAGCCGGATTCATGGCCACACCCTTCCTGCTCCTTCCTAATCTCCAAAATAAACTTCATGTTTTATTCAATCAGACCTGAAACCAGAAACTGAGACCATAAACTCCTCAGGAAAGAGTTTACAGAGGTCAGAGGTCAGCTGATCAGCAGGCTCATTTTCTCATAGACTGCTATACAATCAGACGCGAGGAGTCGCCTCCTGCTGGACGTTAGAGGGAGTGAAGGTTTAAGGCTTCGCTTTTCAGAGCTAAAAGTTACGTCCATCTATTACACTCAGTCTGTGGTCACCTGTCTTGCGTGTGTGTCCGGGAATGCCGATTGGCTGAAACAGGAAAGGGAGCGGGGGTGGAGTTTCACCGCAAAGAGGAAGAGGAGTGAAAAAAGCGCGTTCTCTCATTCTGGCTTCCATGTGTGACTGCACATTCTTTGGTGGTTTGTTCAGTTCAGTTCATGCACCACATCTCCCTTCATCTCGCCATGTTCACACACACACACACACACACACAAACCAACATGTTTACTCTTATTTACCACAGTAATTGCTCACATTAACCCTCTGCTGCTGTGTCCTTGGCGTTTTTGTTGTGGCCATGACTAAAGAAAAGTGGCGTGCTGGTCAAACACCATTTTGTGAGGCTGCAGTGTGTAAAACACCGCTGCATTAACACAAAATGTCTTCATAGGACATGTGAAACACAGAACATGAACATTTTAGATCGTGGTTAGAGGCGCTTACAGCTACATCACACTGCACTGAAACCATTTATTCCATGTTTGCACTCTGATTACCTTAAAGTGTTTTTCACTCACTTCCTGTTTGGACGCAGAGCGCTGCTCCACAACTGCTCAGCTAACGCTAACACGTTTCTTTCTCTGCACTTTTCTGCCCATTAAAGGCGCCAAACAATTGCTCTACTGATGAGCGGACTCAAACTGGTGACCCTTCAGTCACGAGCCGGCCTCTAACCCTCTCTGAGGTGGAAATAATCATAAAAATGATGCGTAACTCCATAAACAAGCTCTCAGCCTCATTAGGCCGAACCGTGAGCTCCCTGAGGCTGATTTGCACCCCCCCCAGCTCCCCGAGGAAAAAGAGGTCCAACCCGACCTGCTAATGGCTTGTGACACCAGGGCTTCACAACAACTGCAGAGTGAAGGAGGAGGAGGAGGAGGAGGAAACATCAGAAAATCTGCAGTGGTTGTTTTAGCGTCACAAACTGAATCCATCTGCTCGTCTTTTCCTTCAGTCTTGATGGAGTTTGTAAAAATCAAACCCACAGTACAAATCACAGAGTCATTTCACTTAAAAACAAACCGCCCTGCTCTTCCTCCTCCTCCTCCTCCTGTGTGTTTTAAGAACTGTTTGTCCAACATTTTATTAGCCGTGGTCCGTTGGAGGAGTGCTCGCTGCACAGACTGCCGCGTAGAGAGTCTTTATTTTCCACTATACGGACCATTTCTTCTCAGCTTGCGCTGGTGGGCGGGGCCTGGTCACTAGCAGCCAATCCAAAGTCTCTAACAAATGTGACTTCACTACTGATGTCAGCACTGGAATAAAAACACTGAGACCAAATGTGACACGTCCCGCTGAGACAAAAAACACAAGGCTGTGAGTAGTCAAAAGTTTGTGGACGCTGGAAGGTTGCAGGAAGCTGCTAAAGACACCCCTGCTCTGCTGATTGCCGCCAGCATTTCCACCAGATGTTGGCGGTGATCTGGTGGAGACGCCCGGAGAGGCTGGATGCGCTAAAGTCAAGTTCTTCCACCTCAAACTGAGAAAAGCAAACAGGAAACAGAAAAAAGGCTTGAAGAAGACTGATGTCAGAAGTGCAGCAGCATTAAAGGGTCATTTCACTAAACTTCCTGCTAGTGTGTCTGTTGTGTCTCTGTGGGTCATGCTAACACTGCACCCCGCAGCTCCACCTGTGTTGTGCCACCGCGTACAACACAGATTTGACAGATTTGATGTTGTTATAATGCAATCAAATTTGACGACCAATAACTGGCATTAATGTCACTGTACAGTCCATCTTTCTGATGCTTAATCAGCACTTTGGCAACACTACATTTCACTTATTTTGTGTGTTGGTAAGCAAAGAAGTACCCTAATGCTGTTAAAGGGGGTTAATGTGTGTATTTTAAAATTGAGTGCTACTGGCACCATGGGTTATACACATTCAGAGGAATGAGGATGTGTTAGAGGATGCACACACTGGGACTCTGCAGCTCCCAAAACACTCATTTTCACATGAACCATTTTAAACGTCTGTTTTCATTTGGACTGAAAGGAAACACAGAAATGAGCCGCCGAGAACAAACAATCAAATTATTCTGCTGTCCTGTTTCCATCAAGCATCAACTTTCAGGGCTGAAAAATGAAGCACCAAAAGCTGCAGTTCCTCTAATGTCCACTTGAGGCTCTAATAGCGAGTCAGTCCCCACAGACTCCCATGTTCGACCTCTGCCCCGCGTTTATGCTGTTGGAGCCTTTTGGAGCCATTTTAATGCAATTATCTGACAAATAATGATGTGCAGTTAGCTGTACTAGAAATCAGCAGCAGGCAATCCAAGCCAGCTAGCATTAGCCGATACCTTAGGGCTCCACCCTCTCATCCAGATATGACCACTTCTGGCTCCAAAAAAATCAACACGGTGGCCGCCAAAATGCCAACATTCACGAAAATATGGCATTCAGAAACCAATGACTAACATCATGGTGGTTAAGTCCATTTTTTATATACAGGCTATGGTTTCCATTTGTGAGGCGGTGTGCAGCTTTGTGTTTGGTGTCTGTTTTGAGACGCAGAGGTCAAGAAAATCAGAGATCCAACACGTAAATTGACTTTTTACTTGTTGGAGCTTGTTGACATGAGGGAGGTGTCTCAACACATTCATTTGCTGAGGCTCCACAGATGTGACTCCTCCCATCCACACACACGTGGAGGTTTTCCAACACCTGAACAACAGCGTCAGCCTTCCTCCGTCTCGAACACCCTGTTGTCTCCTTGTCTTCCATTTGCATTGAAGACGTGTTTGATTCAGCTCTGAATCTTGAGTTATTGGCTAACAGAGAGATTAGAGAGGATTTTCACTCCCACAAAACAAAAAAAATAAATTCTCCTGTCTCATTACAGTCTTGGGGTAATGAGTCCTGCCCTGTCCTGTTCCTGTGTTTTTCCATTAGGAGCTTTTCTTTAGGGGAAATGCAAATATTTTGATTTGCACAGGAGGTGATTTTCAGCTCCATTTCACGGCCGCTGCCACCTGCTTTGCAGGTGTGTCTCTGAGGCCGCTCCTCCCAGAGTCAGAGGGGTTTAACATGTCTTACAAATGGCATACAGAGGTCCAGTTTTCCTGAAAGCTCTGCCAGTGTAACTCATGCAAATAAGGCTGCAACCAATCAGCAACCAGAGCAGACTGGAATAAAAAAGAGCTTTAAGACAGCAGAACGTCGAGAATTAGATTTAAAAGAAAGAAAAGAGTCATTCTGGAAAACAAACTCATCTCTGAGGTTTTCTCAATGTGCATAACATCGTTTCTGAGTAGAGACTGATGTTTTTTATGGATTCATGTGGGATTTTTGCTGGATGGGAGTCAGTTTCATTACTCATCATGTGACTGGGACGGGGCAGGAGAAAAAGTCAGCAGGACGAGACAAACATGACAGGAAGTGAGAGAGAAACTGAGGGATCTGACTGAGACTCAAGGAACAGGAAGTTAAAAAAAATTAAAAAGTCCCACCCTGACAAAGACATGTTTTGGGACTGAAGGTCAGACTCACAGGTGGACTCTGGCGGCCCCCCTTCAGCGGTGTTAAAGTGTAAATGTAGGCGTGGACAGAGAAACCACAGGACCTGTTTCAGTTGGCTCGCTCACAGAGCCGTCTGGACTGAGACCAGCGGCTCGAAGCCAGAGCTGCTGGACCCGAGTGTGTTTTTTTCATGTTTCACTTACCAATAAATATTTTATCATTAATATCCATTACATGAATTAAACAGCAGCTGAAAAACCAGACTTTGAATGGACACGAGGATCATTAAAGCAAAAAAAAAAAAAAAACCTAAAAAAACCCCCAAAACTCCAATTGCAAAAAAGGAGGTCTGCACTTTATAATTTGTTAATCATGTTTAATGTTTGTAAACCTCCCCCAAAAGAGCCTTCTGTCAGGACCACGAACGGAATCATTCTTCCATCTGCACTCATTCATATTTGTTGTGCTCTTCCACATGCACACGTGGAAACCAGAGGCAGGAGGAGCAGCAGCAGGACCCTCCACAGGCCTCCATGACAACAGGTGTGACAGCATAAGGAGGAGGAGCTGGAGTGGAGGTGGGTTGTAAAGTGGCTTGCAGAGGCAGCAGCAACTTGCAGGCTGGAGCATCTTAAATGGCGCCCTCTGTATGCAGCTTGGCCACCCGGATGTGTAGGGGTGTATGAGCTGTGCTATCAGCTGATGTGGACTGGCAGCTCTTCTAACGCTATGCTCAGTTTCAATTTTTTCAGGAACACCAAGCAAACACATCCCAAACAGCACAGATACCTTGGTAAACCGTGTGCAGGTGGAGAGCTGGAACCATTTTAAATCTAAATGCCGCTCGTAGCAAACACTGATCTGATGTAGGTTTTCTATGTCTGTGACTGTACCTTGCTCGCTGCTGTTGTCGCCGCTGTGAGACGTGTGTCCTCCGCTGGTCGGTCCCGGCGTCCCAGCCGACCTGACTGAAGCCGAGTCATCGTGATCTCTGCTCCATGAAGTCTGCACAAAACAAGAAATAATACATATTCATCAAGTCTGTTTCCACTTATATTTGATGCTCGTGGAATCATCTTCACCTCAGCCAAGTTGAGATAAAAGTTGAAGAATTTCCAGGAAATAAGGTGAAGAACTCAGAATAGGTAAAATACTGCATTTTATGCTGTCAGGTTATGTAGAGTGTAAGGGTTAGGACCCTAATGCAGGACTCAGGAGGCAGATTTACCATTGGAACATGAATTTTATTGAGGCCAATGCACGAGTTCAGAGCTTAACAAACAAAGGAAAAGCCAAAGTCCAACAGACACAGAGTACAAACTAAGGAGTGTAACAGACAGCTTGACACAGGGAAGACTGGACTATTTATACACACAGAGAGCTGATCAGGGATAACACACAGCTGGGGGAACGAGACAGAAGTGCAGACAATCAGGACAGGAAGTAAAACCCAAATTTAAGACACAAAACAAAAACTATTAAAGTGAAACAGGAAGTAAACAAACCACCATTACTAAAACAAGGAGGCATGAAATGTGAAAATAAATACTAACCGTGAATGAACTGACTCAGGGGGAACACAAAAATCACACAAAACTGAAAGACTCAACAATATTACAAGAACTTAAAAAAAAAAAAGCACTGTTAGAATAATAAAGAAATCAAAATGAACCCAAAACTTCATAAATACTAAACAGTGACTAGAACACCACAAGAGCTAACACTCAAGATTACTTTAGGATCACAATCAAAACCTCAGCTAACAATAATCAAAAACTTAAAGCACCAGAACCAGAAAACTCTCAACAAGAACCCCAAAAACTCCAAAGCAACTCAAAACCCAGTCACCAAAACCAGGGACCATGACATAAAAATACGACATTCATCTCTCTCTGTGCAAAACAGTCAGTGTCCCACCCACATCATTTGATTGATGGGCGATCAGTGTAGAAACATGCTCAGTAACAGGTTTTAATGGTGCAATGACCAGAAACGAGGCACTTGAAAAGCAAAGCAGAGCTTTTGAGCTGCTTGAGCTCACACGTGTTGGCGTTTGAAGGGTTAAAGTTTTGAAGAGCTGCATAACCCTGATTTAAAACAGACAAACTGACTTTTCACTTCTTTTATTTCTGTCTCGCTGAGAAAAAAGACGTTTCACAGACAAAAAAAGCTCAGCATGTGTGCTGTTTATTCTGTCTTTGTGGGGACCAGGGTGAGCTGTAAACCTTGTGAGGACATTTTGGAAAAGTATTGACAATGGTCTGTTTGTCATTTTGTGACAAACCTACAGAGTTTTTTTTTTCTCTTTAACTTTCTCTGTCACCTTCAAGTATATTTTGTTTCTGGATTAAGATGTGTTTATGTCTGTATTCTTGTATTACTGATGTTAAGGGGACCTGTTTATACTCGCATTGTGGAGACCTCTCTCATTCTGGGGTGCAAATCCTCATAAGTTAAATCATACAGAACAAAGCCTTGGTTTAAGGTTAGAGTTAGGTTTGGGTTGTCTTTTCAAACACTGCTACAGTCAGCTATTTGACATTATAAAACCCTCAGACTCTACAGTCACCCATGTTCAGTTCATCCATCCATAACATGACATAAATGAGCATTTCTGATGTTTTTTTAAAGACACTTCAAAAACATGTTTTGACTGTGCCCTAAAACTCAAAAAAAAATATATATATATATCAGGATTTTATCTTTAAAATGATACAAATTTAAGGTGAAAACTGGCTAAAAGTGAGTGAAGAAAAAATTCAATGATACATTTAAAATAACATCAAATTTTTGACTTTTTCTCAGACAAAATCTCAACATCTGTAACCAATAACATTTGACTGGAAATCAACACGGTGAATAAATTGACAGAAGAAGAATTTTTTCCCTTTACCAGTTCCAGGAAGTGAGAGTGAGCTCACCTGATCCATGTTGTTTCCTGATGACCTGATGAAATCCTCGCTGTCTGATTTGTTTCCGTCTCTGTCGTCTATAACCAGATCGATCGGCATTTTCCCTTTCAGACAGCTGATGTATCGATGGCAGAAGTTATCACAAAGCTCGTGAACCTAGAAATAAAGTGTACAGTCAGGCCTGATATGGGAACACTTTTACCCATAAAAGAACCACAATAATCATCTCTACAAAAAATATGTAAAATATGAACCCAACATGTACGCAAATAATACATAAAACATGATAGGAGTGTAACAGTGATATTAGTGGAGTACTGTAGAGGGATTATAAAGGATTCTGTTCAGGATTAAACCCAGATTAGCAGCACATCTTGAATCTAATCACATTACTTGAGATTAAGGAGCAGATGTTGGGTAATTAGACCAACCTTCTCCAGCTCCAGGAGGTGGAAACGCAGCACCTGGATCGCCTGAATCATCTGCAAGAAATAAAAATTAATAAATAAATAAATATATAATATAGGGATTGGACCTATTCTGCTTTCCCTTTACAGTCAAATATATAATCTTAGAATGCCAGATGTGCAAATTAAACATGAGTTAAATGTAGTTTTGACTTGTAACCAACTCCAATTAAACATTTTCTGTTAGAAAAACTTGTGGTCCTTCTGAAACAGCTCCTCGCAGTTTGCACTTCCATGACTGTGTCACCTGACTTCACGCTTTTCTTACACCAATTGTTACAACCATTAGAGGGTGTTCAACAATGAAAGCTAACACTTTATTGACCAAAATTCTGATGTTTCTGCTTTTCCACACCCTCCCCCCCCCGGCTCTGCCCCATGTGTGCATCAATTCTTACCTGTGAATGGACCGTCGCTGCACGATTCCACTGACGTACCGTAAAGCTCCATAAAGCTCGTCTTCTCATCTTTCAGAAACAGTTTCTGGATTCAAACTCTTTATTTTCTGTCAGATCGGTGGCAGGGCTCTTTAAATTACAGTAATGGAATTATGGCACGGCTCTTTAAATTACGGTAACAGCGTTTAGGTAATTTACGGTAATTTAAAGAGCCCTTGAAAACTGAGCCCGCTGGCCGGCCGACGGTCAATAAAGGGTTAACTTTGAACCTTATTTCTTCCTGTCACATGGTGTCACATGGTATTGCACTTCCTGATCCATATGCATATTTTTGATAATATGACACTGATGTTATTATTGTTAATGCAACCATTTTCTCTCATACTCTGATGACTTTAGCATATTTGTTGACATGGCTGGAATAAAATGATAAAACTGAGACTTGTCATCTTTGTCCTGAAGTTTTGTGTCAGTGCTGCCTTTTAAGTGTTGGTATTCAACATTGGAACTACATGACTTTGGTTTAGAACATCAAAGGCACATCGCATAGGCCAGTTATAACTGTGCAACACAACTTTCAGATTTTAGTTTGACTTTAAAGTTACTCACCAAGTTATCCAACTCTGGGCTTGATGAAAATAAAGGCTTTTCCGATCTGATCTACACACACAAACATAAGGATAATTACAAAAACTCATCTCAGTGAGTTTAGCAATATTTCATTAGCAAAGGACATATTTAAATGAAATGTCCTCAATATGCAGCCTGCAAAGTACATCATGGTAAGGTATGTCATTCAATTCAATTCAATTCAATTCAATTCAGTTTTATTTATATAGCGCCAAATCACAACAACAGTCGCCTCAAGGCGCTTTGTATTTTAGGGTAAAGACCCTACAATATTAGACAGAAAACCCCAACAATCAGACGACCCCCTATGAGCAAGCACTTGGCAACAGTGGGAAGGAAAAACTCCCTTTTAACAGGAAGAAACCTCCGGCAGAACCAGGCTCAGGGAGGGGCAGCCATCTGCCGCGACCGGTTGGGGATGAGGGGAAACAGAAGAGAGCAGAGGGAGACAGGACAAAAGACACACTATGGGAGAGAGACAGA
>VUQI01003345.1:5885-22064 GCA_015106735.1 Paratilapia polleni | reverse complement strand
TTATCCCAATAGAGCACTTGGCTCTCAGACTGCAGGCTTACTTGTGAATCAGTTTGGATTCAGGAGACAGACACCCTCTCTACTTTTAAGATTAGGCTTAAAACTTTCCTTTTTGATAGAGCTTATAGTTAGGGCTGGATCAGGTGACCCTGAACCATCCCTTAGTTATGCTGCAATAGGCCTAGGCTGCTGGGAGCTTCCCATGATGCACTGAGCGTTTCCTCCTCATTCACTTCCTTTCACTCTCCATGTGTTTATACACCACTTGCATTTAATCATTAGCTATTATTAAACTCTGGCTCTCTCTCATAGTGTGTCTTTTTGTCCTGTCTCCCTCTGCTCTCTTCTGTTTCCCCTCACCCCCAACTGGACGCGGCAGATGGCTGCCCCTCCCTGAGCCTGGTTCTGCCAGAGGTTTTTTCCTGTTAAAAGGGAGTTTTTCCTTCCCACTGTTGCCAAGTGCTTGCTCATAGGGGGTCATCTGACTGTTGGGGTTTTCTCTCTAATACTGTGGGGTCTTTATCCTATATAAATAAAACTGAATGGAACTGAATTAATTTCATCATTGCCACTTTTAATTTCCTTGTAATTAAAGAAATGATTCTTTCCTAGATGATGTCCACATTTGTCCTGATACTGTATAACCATTTTTACATGAGCTTAAGACAATTACACAAGTATCAGGTCGAGCAGGAAATACTCTTGAGATTCATTCCCACAAATGAAATACTCTATGTTGTTTAGGCTGCCTGGATAGAGCTTGAGGGAGGCTGGACACATGAGGCCTGCTTGCTAGTGATGAATGCACCAGAATATTAGCTCCTCTATTGTCACACTGGTGTAATCCCATATCACGTGGATTTTGTACTACAAAGCTGGCAGTTTAAAGACCAGCTGTCTGTCAGATATTTTCACCTCTGTTGGGTAAATCCTATAAATTTAGGGTGCCAGAGCATGTTAGAAGACAGCTTATGCTAAGTCATCAGTATCACTGGGAATCAAACCTCAGTTATTTTCTGCTAGAGGCATGAAGTAACTGTAGACTTTTAATGTGGGCAAAGTTCTAAGTCTACTTTTTGAAATGGAACTGAAAATCAGTCCAGCACAATACAAGCCTTAATTACTTATGCAACTCCACAGCATCATACATTTTAAGAAGCATAATAAACCCATTCTCTCTGTTCAACATCTGCGCAGAGAGAGTGATCCCTCACTGAGAGGACATCCGTATAAGGCCTTCTCTAATTCTTCACACACATAATTGATTTCCTAAAGGTGGAATTTCTCTGCCACGAGCTGTAAATTAGGATGAAAATTATGTGCAGCTGAGGTTACAGAGTGCAAAAACTCAGTTTACTCCTGAAGGGATTTTGTTTTTCCACTTTGCAAAGATTAAAAAATATGACTTTTTCACACTGTAATGTTGTCTTTAATTCATCCATGAAGCAAGTACTGACATTTTAAGCGTCCGCTGATGAGTAGAGTTGCAGTACTAGGTGGAAATGCTATAGATACCTGACGCTCAGTGGATATATAATAAATTCACTGAGATGAGAGTCTGAGTCAGTATGTGTGGCCTCTATGTTTTTTCATCTCTACAGTTTGAATGGATTAATTCTCTAGATCTTTGTAATACTCCAGCCATGAAGATGAACACAGTCATCAGTAATTATTAGAAGTGTCATACTGGTGTCACTCTAGGGATGGAAATCTGAGTCCAGCCCTAAATGACCTTAACTGGTAAAACTACTTAATGCACTTTCATGACACTGGGTTCAAATGAGCATGATGCACATGGAACTGGTTATTATCTGGGGTAATCTCTTTACCTTTCATCTAGTGCCAACAGCTGTAAATAGTAATAATAATAATAGTAATAATAATAATAATAATGATAATAATAATACAATTTTAAAAATTAATTAAAAGAAAAGAAAAAAATGAATGCACTTCAAAACACCCTGCCAGATTTATTTGGAGAATATCCAAATAAATCTGGCATTCATGCTTCCAGAGGAAGCACTCCCTTGTGTCACCACAGGTTTGATTATTTTTGGTTTATACTGAAAAGTCTGAAAAAACTCTTTAAGGGATTGTCATCATTTTTTTTTTAATTTATAAAATTTTTGATAATGACCAGATTACTTTGACAATCTGGTCAGCTATAACCCCAATTCCAAAAAAGTTGGACCACTGTGTACAATGTAAATAAAAACAGAATGCAATAATTTGCAAATCTAATAAATCCATATTTTATTCACAATAGAACATATTAAATGTTTAAAATCAGACATTTTACTATTTAATAAAAAAATATTAGCTCATTTTGAATTTAAACCTGAATATACCTTTCAGCATTGATGGTGCCTTTCCAGATGTCCCAGCTGTCAGTTCCATAGGCACTAATGCACCCCCATACCATCAGAGATGCAGGCTTATGAACTTTTCACATATGGCTTCTTCTTTACATGATAGAGCTTTAACCTGCATTTGTGGATGGCAAGGCGATCTGTGTTCACAGACAATTATTTCTGGAAGTATTCCTGAGGCCGTGCAGTGATTTCCATGACAGAATGATATATGAATATTGATTTTCAAGATTTCTCCAGATTCTCTGAATATCTCATCATCTACAGTACCTAATATCATCAAAAGATTCGAAGGTCTTCGCAATTTTACATTGTTCCACAATTTGTAGATGCAGTTTGTTGCAGATTGGTGAACCTCTGTCCATCTTTAATTCTCTGCCTCTCTAAGATGCTCTTTTTATGCCCAATCACGTTACTGACCTGTTGCCAATTAACCAAATTAGTTGCAAAATGTTCCTCCAGCTGTTTATTTTTAGTAACGCTTACTTTTCCAGCATTTTGTTGTCCCTTTCCAACTTTTTTTTATTCTTCTTTTCAATTCTCTAGATCTTTTTAATACTCCAGCCTTGAAGATTCCTATATCAGACAAGAATGGGACAACATTCCTCTCCCAAAACTCCAGCAACTGGTTCTCTCAGTTCCCAAAGGACTGCTGTTAACAGAAGAGGGGTGCTACACAGTGGCAAATGTGGCCCTGTCCCAACTTTTTTGAGATGTGCTGCTGCCATCAAATGAGCTAATATTTTTCATGAAACATTAAAATGTCTCATTTTAAACATGTAATGTTTTCTATGTTCTATTGTGAATAAAATATGGGTTTATGAGATTTGCGAATCGTTCCATCCTGTTTTTATTTACATTTTACAACCCCAATTCCAAAAAAGTTGGAATTGGGGTTGTTACTGATGGATGGTCATGAAACTTTGGTCATGCATCTATATTACTATCACACATCTTTTCCAGTGAACTGCTGCCCATGCTGGTGCTCTAGTGCTACATGATTCTGAATGGCCATTAAATTTGCCAAAAAGGACATTATAATGTGTCAGAGCCAGTTAATATGCAAACATAAAAATGCTGAAACTCCTGATTTCTTTTTGTCTATTAAACAACAGTGAAAATCTTCTTCATGCAGTTTAATAGATATTGGTTGTACCTGATTGTGCTGATACAATCTTCAACAGATGACATCAACTGATTTGCTGCAATATATGTAATGTGAATTGCAAGGAGCACAATTCAATATATCATGTCTGGGAAAATGTCCAGTGTCAGGATGCTTGTCTTAAAAGTTTTGACAGCATGTTATTACTGGGCTATTAATCTTAGAACAATCTGATCTGTTTTATAAATGTATATCTGCTATGTTAAAACTTGTGGGAGCACACAGAGGATGTTATAAATGCAAAAAAAAGAAAAGAAAAAAAGATGCATTTGAAACAGCTACTGGTGTGGATTTTCTCTTTATACAAATAAAGTATGTGACCTTTGGATGACATTATTGGTAGCAATTAATCATTGTCATCCTTAAAAATCTCAGGGTCATAAAAAAGTAATTATCAGTGTGACTCTGATATAAATTTGGCAGACTGTGGGATGGGGCATTCCCGTCCCATTGTCCCTGTGAGCCAGGAAGTATAAAAACCAATCGGATGTAAAACCATCGCTTTTAAGACGTTGCATGAGAGTAGCAGTGGGTTGGCAAAGGGAAAACGTCTCATCTTACTATAATGAGCTGAAATATTTCTGCTACAGTAAACATGAATATAAACAACATGTTGAATTTGTCAGCATACATTTCATGATTCTTTGCTTAAAACTGGAAAGACTTGAGGCTGTACACAGTCTGCAGTATTTTCCACCTCCTTCTCCTCTGCTGCTCACAGCTGCAGTAGCTGTTGAATGACTTTCACACACAAACATACAGACAGACACACACAAATGCGATCAGGACACCTTGGATTCCAGTTATGTTTGACAGAGATTCCTCCGCTGTGTTTTTGTTGGACGGACGTGACTTCTCTCAGGTTTTTGACATCTTTGATTGATGAACTTCTTGGGATATTGGATGTCTGGTTAATTAGAAGTTTGAGTTGAACCACTGGAAAATAATCTGTGTTGCCTTTGGTTTCCTCTTCTGTTCTTGTGATACAAGCAGCACACATCATTCTTTTCCTGGGTATGACCCAGCTTTTCCAACATCCTACTTAAAGTATTCAATGTGTCAGATTAAATATCAGAGATCTACTCTACCCTAAAATGGAAATAAATAGTATGAAAAAGTTTTCTTTGTTCTTTTTTGGCTATAAGAATTATTGTTATTGACCATACACGATACCGAAAGGAATGCAGACACCACACTCCATTAGATAAAGTTCAGGTTCAACAAGATAGAATTTCAGTTTCTAATAATAATAGTTCTCCCCTGTTTGCAGTCTTTCAGTGTTTTATTCCTTGTATAACCGTGTAAGACAATAAAATGTCCCTAGTTGTTTTCTAAACTGTGAAGATTTTACTAATGTGTCTTATGTGATAAACTGAATCACATAAGACACGTATGCATTTACACAATGCTAAAAAAATGCCAGCTCAGTGAAAAGGCACTGCACATCATTTTTGGTTTTACTGGTCACCAAGAGTTTGAAAAAGGTTCAATTTGGAGTAAAAACACATAAGCTGTATATAAAAGATGGACATAGCAGCCGTCTCATCACCCACTAGTTTGTAGATTTCACTTTTGCTTTTGGGGCCAGAAGTGACCATGTTTGGACCAAGGTGGTGGAGTGCTAAATTAACGGCTAATGCTAGGAAGCTTGGTTACGAAGCTGCGTCCACAAATAGATACCACCTAATTAGTGCTAAGTTGTTGTCTTCTTCTTTTGGCTGCTCCCTTTAGGGGTCGCCACAGTGGATCATCTGTCTCCAAACTGCTCAACCGGAGCTGGCCCTCTGATATACTCATTTCTAATCCTGTCCCTCCTGGACACTCCCAATGAAAATCTCAGCATCTTCAGCTCTGCCACCTCCAGCTCAACATCCTGCCTTTTTATCAGCGCTACCATCTCCAAACCATACGTCATAGCAGGTCTCACCACTGTCTACTAAACCTTCCCTTTCAGTTTTGCTGCTATCCTTCTGTCACAAATCACCCCGGCACTCGTCTTGTAATTACTGCTAAGTATCACACTAATAAAATACTGTAATTTCACCCACCAAAACTAGAGCACAAACTTCTTGTGTAACTGGTTGGCTTAATCTTTCTGGCTGAAACCCTGCCTTTCCACCCATGATGCACTACACGTGGACAGCTTGGATCACACTGTCCTCCATCTTGTTGGAATGCAAACAGAAAACAGCCTTTAAAAGGTATGTTGTTTGCAGGGGAGCTCCGAAGTGAGCAGTTACACTGAGGAAGTCCTCTTTCTCTCCCTGGTCCAAAAGTGCCTACTGTTATCCATTTCACCTGTCAGTGGTTTTATTGTTGTGATGGATCGGCATAGGCTAATATCTCATTTCTTATTGTTTTTTTCCCACAGCTGTTCCCTAGACAATAACGGATAGAAACAATGACTTACATGTTTCACTGTCACCTGTCACCATCTGGTCTATGAAATTACTGACGACAGACAGCCGTAAACCACTTGGCACCGTTTTCTCTCAACATATTATTGTATTCCCAAACCTACACCACAAGACTGAAGGATTTATGAAGTGAGACAGACTGAGAAGGATGAGTTTGGTTTTGACCTGTGCTCACATATGGAGTTTACCACAGGAGAGTTACACAACACTTTATGCACGAAGACGGGCCCAATAAAAAGGCAATTTGTCAGTTTGGGTTCAGCTTTTTTAAATTTTTTATTCTGAGGAAACCTGCCGAGGTTTAACAGACTTGCGATATGAGCAGCAGCAGCAGCAGCAGCAGCAGCTAGATGTCATTAACTCAACTACTTCCTCTGTCAGGTACATTACACTCCATTTATTCGTGTCTCATAAACGTCTAATGTGTTAACAGCCTAGTGTATTTGGTGACACCTGGACAGATACACTTACCCAAAGAAAGCACACTTTGTCAATTAGAAGGTGCATACTGACTCTGAGCTGAAGGGAAGTTGCTCTGTTCTCTTTTTCTCACACTGGCAGAGAAAGAACAAATACCTCGGCCATGTGTTACAAATCAAATGGAAATGATGGAATTAAAATGAAATGGGGCACTGAGATAACCATTTAATTAGCGCTTGTGGTAGCGATCAGGATGAAATCCAAGAATGAAATCGTGACTGTTGCTCGACTTTCCCCCTACCCAATCTGTCCTTTCAAAGCTTTGCAGCAAAGGACTCATTTCACGCCTGTTATAACGCTATAGCACCTGGTGCCTTATGAGGATATGGATTTCTTATATGAAAATTTAGATTAGATTGGATTTTAGTGGTTTCCTATCCACTCAGCTTTAAGACGCCAACGCCCAAATAAAGAATGTCGATAAATTAAGAAAAATCGACTTCCTCTGACTGCACACTTCACCGACTGGCGTTCAGTTTTTACACCCTTTGGATTTAAAGAGCCATGAAGGTATTCAGGACTACCAGGGCAAGACCTGAAGGAAAATAAAGAAATCTTTCACTTCAGCCTAAACACGGGTGCACACATAGTAGCAAAGGCACATAAACAATGTGAAGTTGAACCGATCGCACAGTTTCAATCAGGCCGCGCAGCCAAAACACAAATGTAAAGCTTTCCGGGAGTCAGGGCAGGGCCTCCTTAAGCAGCTGAAGTGCTGAGAGTCCCCCTCGCATTTACAGTGTATGTTTATAATCATCACCTCCCTGAGGTGATGAAAGGACAATTAACAAGATGGTGATTATCACGCTCATAATCCGACCGACACTTATTTTCTCTCATCAATTTCCCATTTGCAGTTTCCTCCCTGCTGGTGTGATTTTAAAGTGAGAGAAAGTATTTGTCTATTTGACAACAGGAAGTGGGTTCACAGAGAAGGGCCTCCCAGTCTGAGAGCTGCCAGACTGAAGGGCTGCAAAACTCAACCAGAACAGGATAGAAATGGATTATATCTAACTGGATTATATAATCTAAAAGTGACATGCCATAAATATATCATCGGGGTTTTTTTTTGTTTTTTCTATTAACACTGATAAGAACATTATATTTTGATCCTACTGAGAAGGCCCAGAGACTTTTATAAACAGTATTTTCATGTTAGGTTTTGCATATTGCCAAGGCAAGCTTAGGCTATATAGGCTAAGCTGTAGACTAGATAGCTGTTCCCATAGAATTAAACATTAGACAAAGGTGACAGGAGGAGACTGTGAAGGAAATAATAGCTGATTTCCTTTATCATGTATAAACTGTTCCACTAAAGAGTTTAAAGTGATCACATACAGTCCTGTGAAAAAGAACGTTTTCATGGGAATCTATGCAGTTCTGGGAAAGCTGAGTCCACCCTTACTGCTTCCATAGGAATTAAGAGGGTAAGTAGCATCCAAGTGCTGCTAATCAAATGCACTTGATTAACTGATCATCAGCAAGTGTGACCACCTCTATAAAACCAGAGGTTTTGGCAGTTTTCAGGACTGGAGCATTCAGGTGCGGACATCCCAGCAAATTCACCCCAAGGTCAGACCATGCAATGCTCAGAGAAATTGCAAAAAATCCAAGAGGTACATCTCAGACTCTACGGGCCTCAGTTAGCATGGTAAATGTTAAAGTTCATGACAGTATAATTAGAAAAAGACTAAACAAGTATGGTTTGTTTCAAGGGGTTGTTAAGTTCTCTAAAAAGAACATAGCAGCACAGCTTAGGGTTGCAAACTTACATCTGAACAAACTACAAGACTTCTGAAACAATGTCCTTTGAACAGACGAGACTAAAGTGGAGATGTTTGACGATGATGCACAGAACCACATTTGGCGAAAGCTAAACACAGCATATCAGCACAAATACCTCATACCAACTATCAAGCACGGTGGTGGAGGGGTGATGATTCAGGCTTGTTTTGCAGCCACAGAATCTGGGCACCTTGCAGTCATTGAGTTGACCATGAACTCCTCTGTATACCAAAGTATTCTAGAGTTAAGTGTGAGGCCATCTGTCCGACAGCTAAAACTTGACCAAAATTGGGTCATGCACATAGACTGTAAACAAAATGGATGTAAATCTTGGTCATACCATGTTTCAAACAGGAGGATTAGCTCTGTTATCCTTACTCATTAACTAACAACACGAGTCACAAGCCATTAGCCAATGAGCAAGCAGTTTCACAGTCAGACCCGCCCCTTCTCGTCGCTTCCGGTTTCTTGCAACCAAGAGGGCGACGGCAGAAACATTCATCTAGAGGCTTCAAAATGGGAATCCGAAACCAACATGTGACGTCACAGGTGTTGCATCAAGGTGTTGCAGTGACCCAGTCAAAGTCCAGACCTCAAGCTGACTGAAATGCTGTAGCGGCCAATTAGCTTAGCAAGTGGGCTAAGCTAATGGGCTAACAAACTTCATCCTTCTAAAAGTCATTTATTGTCTCTGAGAGCTTTATACTAAAGCAACTTCATTGAATTAAATGATGTACAAAGGGAGGAAAAACAGAACCACAGTATATTACAAAAAAGGCAAATGAGCACTAGTCCTGTTAGCCACAATATGCATCCCTTCCTTGTGTCACTGTGAGCTGATTTTTTTAGGGGTTCATAATATAATACAGTGCAAATTTATTAGACCACCACCCAACATAAGGTTTATGCCACAGCTGCCCTAAATTAACAGTATTGGTAATTACCAAAATCATTTTTTATGTTTCTGTATTGGTTAATCCACCAGTATGCTTGATCTCTTCTATCTAAATGATATTTTTAATGCTAAAATATAATTATTGCTGTTATCCATGACTTTTTGAATTTAGTGTTTTACAAAAAAAACAGAAAAAAATAGTAAATCACATTATTATTTTTTGATTAAGATGCCAAATTACAGTTATTTCCTGAACAGAAACATTCGTTTTAGTGGTTGAATCTTATACTTGATTAATTTCTGACTTGTTAGAGAAGTCCAGTGTGTCAGCTCAAATTTGGGTATAAAAATGTGAATTCAGTTTGAAATTCCTCACTCCTGTTCAAAATGGTAAAACATCGAGCACTTGCTGAAAAGGAAAGAATCCACATTAAAGCACTTTGTGATGCTGGATGGTCTTTCTTGTTTTTATGACAGGTGGTCTAATAAATTTGTTAAGCTCTCTCTCTCTCTCTCTCTCTCTCTCTCTATATATATATATATATATATATATATATATATACATACACACACTGTAACCTGGATGGATCTGTTTCCATATTTAGTCCTGTGTTTTCAAGTTTTCACTGGGTCAGGCTGATTTATTGGGCCCATATTGGCCCTTAATTGGATACTTAATAAGCCATCTACACATCTGCCAATTCTTAAATAAGGGCAGTGATGTGTTTAAGTTTCCCCGCTTCTATATGTCTGCAAACTCTAAAATAACCTCATCAGTCTGGCTTTCATTGGAAAATTTAAGTGTCCCACCCATGACTGGTTTAAAGCTCTTTTAGAGGACAAGAATACAGTCCAGTACTTCAGTTTTTGGAATAAAAAAAAAAGGGGAAATATTGAAACAGACATATCAACCTTCAAGTCATGTAGTGGAACTGAGCTATGCTTTTTACAACAGATGAAGAAATATGCATTTGTTGAGCATTTTTGTAACAACACAGAGTAGGCAGGAAGTGTTCAACAATCCTGGGAAGTCAGTAACCCCAATAAATTTTCACTTTGACCTCTGACCACAGGAAACTTCAGAATGTCGTCCTGGGAGGGTGAATGAGAGGCATTGGTTTTTAACCACATTATATCATGTCAGTGTTACTAAAACAAAATTAGGTTCATGATTCAGTAGAAACAAAACATTAATTAAATCTCTTGCTCTGGAAGATTGATTTTTAAAATGAAAGCATTATTTTAGCATTATTTCACATATTCACTGTTGATGCTCAGTGAACTCTTTTAACCCAAATATCTAGTAAGTTCAAAAAAATAACATTTAAGATGTTAATTTGTTACTCTACAATAATCAATAATGAAACATCTATTTATAACTGGTAATAAATGTACACATATTTTCCTATTTTCCCTTAGGAATGGCAAAGCAGCATTTCCTCTTTATTAAGTACTTTTATGTCTTTTTTTCTTTTTTGGCATTTGTTTTGAGCGTTGACAGTGGTGAGAGGCATTTTGTGGTTAAAAACTTTATTCCACAAGAGCTACTCATCTCAGACTTTGCAAATGTTTGCAAGCGCATAAAGCATTTTTTTTGGAAAAGACTTTTTAGAGTCTGAACTTGATTATGTTTTGGCTGTTTCATCTAAATTCCTTTATTAAGTGGATCAGGTATCAGAGAAGACATTACATATAGGCAGTGTTTTTTTTTTTTTGTTTGTTTTTGATTTTGTTTTTGGATGGTTTTGCATTTCGGCTGAGTTATTCCCAGTCCATGTCCACAGTAAACTGCAGAAATTTGGACACAAATCTTTTCCTCAACCTTTTGGCCCTTTGTCTGGACTAAAAAGGCATTTTTCTTCTATGAAAACTAAACAAACTCCAGAGTGTGGCAAGCTTTGTAGGAATACTGTCACAGAGAAGAAGAGGAAGAAGAAGAAACGACTTCTGATTGTTCTGTGATGAAGCCACAACACAGCTGTCTGTCACTGACATTATTGTTACATGCTGCAATAAACAATGTTTTCCAAATGGAAGGAAGCTGCAGCAGAAACGGAAATAGTACACCGTTTCTTCTTCACCGTTTTTTCAGTGGCTCGTTGCCCGTGTAGATGGAGGTATTTGTAGAAACGCCTGGTGCAGATCCACGAGAAAGGCACTTTGGCTCAGTGATACCTGCTCTGTAAACTCGGATTAAACTTCCATGGCAGTACCACATAAAACCACCATTCCTGCATCTCTAGTTAATGGAAATCAGGCATGCACAAGATATGCAACAGTAAAGCCATCAGTAATTGTTATAATTGTACTGTTCATCCAAACAATGTAATCTTAAAGTTCTTAGAAGGTTGTGTCATTCTTGGCTTAGGGGTCAAATAACGTCTGTCTGGCAAATATTTTGCAGAAATATAGCTCTGTGACTTTATGTGTTTGAAATCGCTTCCGCTGTCGAAAGGCTGTGTGCTGCAAGGCCCGCCAGGACTTTGTTTCCTGCTATTGACTGCTAGCCTCTTGTTTTTACCTGCTCAAACAATAACTTGGCACAAAGGCTTTGAGAAGGAGACGTCAACATGTGCAAAGGCACAAGTCTGTGTGTGATGAAGGGCCATCGATGCAGTTTTACAAGTGGATTGTAGTGAGCAGATGATTGATATCTGAAAGAGGCTGATGAGGTCAAGCCTGTGAACTCAGAAAATAAATGAGCAGTATTATCCCCCATGTCAGCAACAACTGGGGTTCACATGAGCAGAGCTCTTTTCACCTCATTTCTCCAATCTCAAGCAGCAGAGGACTGTGGTTTTACTGGGCAGCACCCAGGTGTAAATTTGTACAACATCTATATGAATGTGAAGCAGGGTGTTGCTGGAAAAGAGCAGCAGCACTCAGCAATCCTTTACTGGATGAACACAGGCACAGAGCTGGAAGGCAGTCAGCGGAGAGCAAACCAGAGAGCACAGAGAACCTCTCCAAAGCTGCAGCTTCCATAAAACTTTGTTTGTTTACTGTTTGTCTTCTGTGCTTGATTTTCTGATGTAAACACAGTGCTGGTTAGATAGCAACTTGGAAGGCCTGGATGCCTAACTTTGTCATCAGCACATAAATATAACACTGTGGCTATAGCCAAAAACCAAACAACAAACAAAAAGATAATAGCTTGAAATCCAGATCAGCACCAAAAGCTAATCAAGGAAGCTGCCTGCTGTATTTCAGCTGAATCTTTGACTACAAGCTAAAAGTGAGCAATGTATACTCAGGATCTTCTTTAAAAACCTCACCAAGTCAATGCAAAGAGAATTACATTTTCAGAGCAATGCATATTCACTGTCAGAATCAGAAAGGCTAACTTTTCTATGAATTTGACCTAATAGGCAGGTCTTTTCCTGGTCATCTGATGTAAGCAAAAGGTAGGTTTTGGGGACTGAATAACAAACACATATACTGTACACTAGAGCACAAAGATAAATTTAGTACTTAGTGTCCATAGTCTTCTTTCTAAATAAATCTGTTTTATATAGATTTCTGTTAATGCAGCTCTATCCTGTTATCAAATACACTGGGATAGAAAAATATATATTTAGCATTGGACTGAGTATACATTTTTTCATTATAAATAATATCAGCTAAATGATTTAAGTAGAAAGTCAAACCCAGAATGTTCTGTAAATTCCACAACATTCTAGTATTTCTGTTACTATAATCAAAAGAAGATTGTTACTCCAGCTCTGTTCTGGGACCTCCCTGCACTTTCAAGTCACTTTTCAATTCCGTGTGCACTAATCAAGCCAGGCAAAGCATAAAGGGAGTAGCTGGGGTAGAGGTGGGTTGCAAAGCAGCTTGTAGATGGCCAGCAACTGTGTACAGGCTAACTCATCTTAAGTAGTGCACCCTAAATGAGATTTACCAATTGAATTCTAAGAAGGGTGTAATGTGGGATTGCATTGAGATTAGCCTGTCAGGACTGTGGCTGAGCATAGCCACCAAGACATCATCCACTGGTCTGTGAAGTCCCAATTTAAAGCCTTGGTTTACTAAACTAAAGTATCTTATATTAGTGAGGGGTGGATCTACAGTAACTAAGAAACTGAGGACACTTGATGCTGCTTACAAAGTAGCGGCTTGTCAAGAACATGGTAGTCACCCCTGCTGGCAACTACATTCGAAACAATGCAGTTCTAAGGTAGGGCAGCACAGTGGTGCAGTGATTAGCACTGTTGCCTCACAGCAATGGGGGGCCTGGGTTTGAATGCACCAGCTGGCTGGGGCCTTTCTGTGTGGAGTTTGCATGCTCTCCCTGTGCCTGTGTGGGCTTTCTCCGGGTATCCTGGCGGCCTCCCACAGTCCAAAGAATTGAATGTTAGGTTAATTAGCGATTCTAAAATTGGCTGTAGGTGTGAATGTGTGCATGACTCTCTCTCTCTGTATCACCCTCCAACGGACTGGCGACCTGTCCAGGGTGAACCCTATCTTTCGTCCTGTGACAGCTGGGATAGGCTCCAGCCCTCCTGCAACCCTGAACTGGATGAGTAGTTAAGAAAATGGATGGATCGAGTTTTGAGATGCTTCCACATTGGTTTTATCTCCATCTTTTAAATTCAGCCTATGGTTCATCTCCTTACATACGCCCCTTTGTTACTGCCGCAAATCTAAAGCCAGGATTTATCAGTAAATGAGACTCAGTCATCCACTGTGAAATGCTGGCAGCTTTATCTTAGCCCACCCCAAGAGTTTGGCCCAATTTCTCCTTTCAGAGATGTGATTTTAAAACCGCTACTCGTGAGACCAGTGCTGGACAGCCTTCTTTTGACAGGACTTGACTTTTCTGCAAATTCAATAGCTATGATGAAGTTGCTTTTCAGTCCCTCAGTGAACACAGCTTGATATATTGGTTGTCTGACAGAGGGATCATTTCTGATGTGCTTTTAAAGAATATTTTAGACCCCAGTGTAAATTACTATTTATGTCTGCATTTTACTTTTAAAAAAAAAAGTTTTCTGAATGGCAGAAACATGGTCGATTCTTTGTATTTTTCTTTTGGTTTCCACTTTATGATTTCTTTACTGCCAAAAATGCAGATACAACAAAAAATGCTTTTGTTTAATAGTTTTCTGAGTAAACACACAAAATTGCCTGACAGACAGTAAATCTGTACATTTAGTAATGATGACAACAAATTTGTACATCTCTTTAGAAATGAGCCAGAAAAGGACTATTCTGATACAGCAATCTGTGAGTTTAAACACTTTCTAAAGGATTTGATGTGTCATACTCAAGTGAAAATGTGCAAATGTGAATTAGGATGTTTCTGGAAGAGCAGTAAACACCGATGCAGGTCAGAACGCTGTGAGACAAAGCTCGGCTTGCAAATCTGTTCTGCCAAATAAACACTCATCCATCCATCAATAACAAGTTTGATTTCAGGTTTGCAAAGGAGTGCAGTCTGAATATTTACTGCTTTGATGTCACATGTGCAGAATAAACAAGAAGCAACATAAGGTAAACTAAACAAAAAGCAACAATAACCTTTGCATCCAAGTTTTGGCATTCAGTCTAAGCATTAGCAGGAAGGTCCAGAAAACTTTGCCAATGCAGATTCTAGTTGCCAGTCATGTTTCTGCTCTTAATAAATATTGGTTTTTTGCAACTTTCCTATGGGAACCATCTGCAGCTTGCATCATGTGTGTATCCAGAGTAGCAACACTCTGGCGCAGCAAGGAGGCAGTGAAGTTGCTGTGTGAGCTGTCGGCTTTAAGGATATATATCACCTCAGCATAAATCAAACCACAACTCTGTTTATTTTGGCCGAGATCGTGTTCGTCTGTAGTGCTGCCATGTAATGTGGTAACACCTATGTAAAGTCGTGTGAAGTGTTCTGGAAGCCATATGTGCAATCTGCACAACATCACGCAATGATTTAATAAAAAGGTTTGACTTTCGCTAAATTAATTTTCAACAAATGTGATGAATGGCCTCATCGCCAAGTATCATTTCAGATAATAAACCATCGCATCTGCACACTTGATTAGACTGCTTTTGAATGCGCTCCATGCTTTTGCACGCAACTTTTGTGTCTAACAGGTGCTCCAGTGATGCATGCATGAAGACGTTCAATGTATAATGTTTTTGTTATTGCATTACTACACCATGAGGTCAGAAGAGCAGGTTTCCGTGATTAGAAGGTTAAAGTTTATGGCCCAAGACCACAAAGAAAATCTAATATGATCTTTTTATTGAGAGTGATGAGGGGGAACATAAAACAGTGGGAAAATGTGTTCAAAGATGGAGAAATGAAGTAAACAAATACTCAGACAAAAATCAAGGAACATGTGCAAAGTGATCTAGTACATACAGTGTGTATTCTTATTTTGATATTGATATTGCCTTAAAATAAATATAACACATACACACAGGCAGCGACTATCCGACCTCTGGATCTGTGTTCATAAACAAGGTGCAATGAAAAAACACAAATATTCTACTGCCTACTGCCATAACTAGGTGCATCAGGGAACAGACCCCAAAGGACACCTTATGTGTAAATGAGCCACGCCACCAGCTTTGACAAAGCAGCGCTAAATGATGCCCCAAAGATGACAACAGGCTGGACCAGGAGCAGGATTTTTATTTTACATTCACAGGGATGTGCATTGTGAGTTCATCACCCAGGATACGACTGTCAGTGCAGAGTCGTACTGTAATGTTCTGAGGCATCTGAATGGGAAGGTGATATTACATGGTGTGCACCATCATGCGACAGAGCACAAAATTTGGCTCATTGAAACTTCCTTCTCTTCCTCAAAATAAAATTTAAACCAAACAGTTGCTGTTTGACCTTAAAGATAAGACGGTCAGATTTGAACGGGCATGATTTTTGGTTATTGTGGGTGGGACAGTGAAAACCTTTTGATCACGTCATATTATTTCCTGCTCTTGTAAATTTACAGATTGCACATGTTGTTGTAAAATGGAAGCATTTGACTGACCAAAAGCACATCTTTCCAACACTAACTACATTGGCAGTAAATACTGTAAAACATTCAAGCAATGACACTAAATGCACTGCATACCCCC
>VUQI01003344.1:0-10096 GCA_015106735.1 Paratilapia polleni | reverse complement strand
TAGCAGTGATCACCATGCTCTTTATCCCTAGATTTCACCATTTTTCATACGTCTTTCACAGATTCCAGTGCATGAGAAAAAAGCAAGAACTTCCCTGTAAGTGACCATTCATGTAAATGCAGTGAGATAACAGCATAGCCATTTTCTAATTGTGAGAAACACTCCCAAGTGCAGAAAGTGGTATTGAGGAGTCATAATCCATAAAACATGTAAAAAAAGAAAAGAAAAAAGGGTTAAGTAAAGACCGACTGAACTGGTTGCATGGGCGTATTTTTCTTCTTTTTTTTGGACCGACTGTCTCCAGCGTGTCTGGCCAAGGCACTGTTCATTTCCCCAGACTCTCCCACATAAAACTAAAACAGATGGTCAAACATCTGTGGGCTATGACAGAACTCCCATGCATGTATGTTAGCTTTGCTTTGCTTGGGTAGGTCATTGTTTTGGTAGGATTCCTTTGTCTTACTAACCATACTGGCTGCACAGATGTTCTAGAATTATTTTTATTGCATTTTTATTCTCACTTCTCCTACACATCCTATCAATTCCAATATTTTATGCAATATAATTAGAAAAACCCACAAAGTGTTAGCCAACAGTTCTTGCAAGAGTGATACACTTGACATGAACTTGCGATAAACTCTGAGTGAACTGCAATTACATTTAAATTAATTGTCCAAGTATCTACTTTGTTTTATGGCTCTTTAACAAAAGAAAGCAGCAGCTAAATGTCATTGGTTTGAAAACTAAGGCTGTCATCACCATGCCTGCTGCAGTGTGTTATCTGAATGTTGGTACAGATTTAGGCGAAAAATCTGAAACACTTCCTCTGACTGTTTTTTAAAATTACATGTTTGCTCCTTCATGTCTGAAGACCGGCTTGTTACTCGTGGCTCGTGTGTATTTAACATGATCACAAATAGCCTTCTACATTACACTGGAAAAAAATATTAACACATTAAAATCAGGTTATAGTCAGGTTAACTGAACTGGCAGAGGAAGTTTGTAGAAACTTGAAGAGGTTTTCAAACACAGTCATCTATACTGCAAAAAAATAAAGCAAATTAGACTCCGTCATTAGCTGTTGAGTGACGCTGACTAACTAACCCTGACATTCAGGTATGCTTCTTTTTCCACCAGTAAAACAGCTTTGAGTCAGACTGCTGCTCACGACTGTTATGTTTGGTTTTTACTGTACTAATCTGATAGACCACTGATCGATGTGTTATGATCAAACCCAGCAGCAGTGCAGAAACAGTTATATAAAAAAAAAAAAAAAAAATTCCAGAGAGACAAATTATAGTTGCAACTTGGTTTTTAAAAGCACGACACATTCAGACGTTTCAGTTCATCACATGCAACAGGAAATTAAATGCCATGCTGGCATTAAGTTTCAAGTGGTGAAACAATTTCAAGGTTTCTGTGGGATTTTTGCCATTGTGCTCTTGCAATTAATATACTGGCAGTGAACTTTTACTTAAAATCATCTCTGGTATTGTCTACCGACTGTTCTACTTGAAATAACTTATAGAATTTTATAAGCAATGCACAAATTTCTTTAATGTAGCAATAATGACTTGCAAATGTAGCTGACCTGTACACTCCTACTGCCTCCTTGGATGTCTTTTTCAGATGTCTGAAGCGCATAGCCATAGGCAGCTCCAAACTGGTAGCCCGTCTGATAAAGGGAGCAGAAATGAATTAACCCAAAACATCAACAGCAGTATTTTGGAATGTACTATAACAGATAGCAGTTTTGGTTTTTAAAAAAAGTCATTTCAGAGAAAAATGGCTTTGAAAGTGCTAAGACTGCATTATAACCCAGGAAAACTAAAGCAGTGAAGCCTGACCTTGTGGACTTCAAAAGAACCTCATCTTCCTCGTCATCATAAGGCCCAATGTCAGGGAGCTGTCTGTGCTGAGAAGCCAGGAAGTTGAACATATCAAAGGTAGACTTCCTGTTAGAACAAAGACAGCAATGTGAGTTCCAGATGAGCATCGTCTTTCTGACTTACAGGCCTCAGTAGGAATAAAAGGGTAAGCATACCTAAGGTAGAGCTCAGAGCGGGCACAGCCACTGGGGTTGACAGGCAGATCGTCCTCCTGGCTGAACTGTTTGAAGAAACGGAAAGCATGGCGTTGGCAACGGTGAGCTCCTTGAAGTTGCTCCAGCAAGAACACCACTGCATCATGGACCAGACCAAGCATACGGGCACCGGTGAGCCACTGAAAAGTCAGAGGCCTCAACCTTGCAATCGCTCGAGCCTCCTGCACCCCGTCTATCACTGCTTTCCAAGCCACTGAAGGGGGAGTTGAGAATTAGATGTAATTAGATCAACACAATGAACATAAAGAGCAAGAAAATTACCATATCAAGTTTTTCAAATGCAACATTAGCCTTACCTTCAATGCTGTCTGCCTCAACACTGAAACCATCATCGCTGGTTATCTCAAATAGTAAGTGTGGCTGGTCTCTGTTAGTTGGACATCCCTCATCATTGTCAGATGGAGTTGGTTCATCATCTGAGGTAGAAGCAGCGCCTAATGAAATACAATACGTACAGCTCATCTTTCACACGCTTCTTAAATGTCAGAGCATTTCAACACATTTAAACACAGAAGCAAAATAAATCCCATCCACTAAACTGTGAAATCATCAAATGATGTCAAACTGATGTTTGTAAACTCATGAAATTATGGAGTTTTAACTCAAAAATACCAGAATATTTCTTCCAGTCAGTCAGGGTGCTGTGTCCCACTGGTTCCCAGGCATGCTGTTTGCCTTGTTCACCCAGAGACATGAAACTCCAAGGCTCTGATCTGGGAAAGACAAGTGTACAAAAGATTTTTAAACAAATATATATTATTTTTAATGGACAATATATGTAAATATTGATTTGTGGGCTCTCAGACATTTGGTTTTGATAAGGGACACTTGCCCTGGTAACCAGTGCTTTTTGGGGGGGAAATCATGGATTGTGCATTATCCATACTAAAGAGGAGAAAGATCATCTGACTTCACACACTGCTCAAAAGCCAACTTTTGCGGTGGTACAAGATTTCATTAGTGCTCACAGTATCGATAACTTGGACATCTATGAAGGAACCCTTTAATGCTGAATGATACACACAGACTATGGAGCAACACACGCTGCCATCCAAAGGATGTCTTTGAGCAGCTGAAATCCTATATCAAGCAAGATTGTGAAAACATTTCACTTTCAAAACTACCGCTATTTGGTCTCAGTTTCCAAATGCTTACAGCACATAGATCAAAGACATGATGCAGCAGTGCTTGCTGGTGACCCAGATATTTCAAGCATGCTGGTGGCATCGGATTCAAAATTTTTGTTTCAATTTTGTTTCAAATGACATTAAAATGTAAAAAATTGAACATTTCATGTTTCCTTTGTAGTTTTTTCCAGTTAAATAATAGATTTAAACCACTGCAATGTTTTATTTACATTTTACAGTGTACCACCTTCTTTGAAATGCGGCTGTATTTAAGAATAGAGTTGCAACAGCTGGTTGAGTAATGGATACTTTAAACAAATGTCATTATTTTGAATATGCAGCAGAATGCCACTACTGCTGATATTAGTAGATAAAATGTTTCTGTGCTGTTGCTCGACCACTGAAATTTAGATTTTGATGAACGGTTTTCCTTTTTTTTTTTAAAACAGCCTAAATGGTTAATTGAGACAATAATAAGGAGAGCAGATAACAAAAATGACAAAATATAAAAGAGAGGCAATAAATCTTCATTCCAGCCTACTTGGGATAGGTAAAAACTCACCCTGAACTATCAGAATCACTTATATGCTCCTGTTTTAACTCATCCAGGTTCAGCACTCCTTTCACTGTGGGGGTCTTGATGCGAACTCCTGAGGCCCTGCTGGAGATGCTTGGAAAGGCTGGTTTGCGACGCTCGTCATCCTCAATGATGGGCTCTGGTTGCAGGAAGTCAACCTTAGATTTCTTTGTGACAATACGGTCTGAAAGCGAAGACACTCTTTTCATGCGGACATGGGTGCGAGGGCGGGGTGGAGGAGCTGGTTTTGGTGGTGGTGATGGAGAGCAGGGTGACTCTGGAGGCTCTGGTTCAATTAACAGGCCAGGCGGCAAAACCAGTTCGGAAGGGCTCATTGTTCGAAGCCCACTCCACTTGGGGGTGTAGTTACTTGCCATTGCTTGATTAATAATTGATTGGGCACTTTCAGCAGGAGTCATGGGAGGATTTTCAGATGGCAGAGCAGGCTGCCCTGAAGCCTTGGAGGACTTTGATTTTCTTGACGCACTGGACTCCTTCTTCTTCTTTGGTTTTCTCAACTCAGGGGCAGTTTCATCTTTTGGTGGTTTTGTGTTTTTTCTTGACTTTTTCACATTAGCCGCAGCCACTGCATCATTGCTTTTGTGAGTAAGCAGCTGAGTAATGGTGGATGGATTCTGAACTGCAGGTGTGGCTAAAGGAGGAACCGCTGTTGTCATGTTGGCCACAGGCGGCGGAGCAGTCATATTCCCAGCTGCTGCTAGTGTGGCTGACAGTGCGTTGCTCTGCAAAAGGCTGGCGATCTGAGTGACACAGTTGTAGGAAGGGGAGTTGGGAGTGGGAAGCTGGAAAGTGTTGCTCTCTGGGTTTTTCACAAAGATCTGCCCAAGACGGTTCACCAGTAGTACATGTGGTGTAGGGTCTACATTTGGACCTCCCACCTCCTTCACAGTAAGAATGGCATGACCGGGTAATGCCTGGGGTAACACTGGTTGCTGTGGTTCGATACTTGGCCTGGGTGTAGAGAAATTGATGGAGATTGTGTGACCAGCTGTAGCTTCCTTCTGCACAGATGAAGAGCTGTAGCCATTTAAGATCACCGGGGCGGAGGTGGTTTGCACTGATGTAGGAGCAGCTGAGCAGTGTGTTGACAGTCCAGAAAGAGGCGATACTGCAGCAGAGGAGGAAACAATGCTGACAGCTGTAGGACCCAGTGGCTGTGTTTGTGTGGAGTACATAGGTAGAGAAACAGTACCACAAGTTCCTAACGTAGCTGATAAGCTTGGATGATTTTGAGGGGTGACATTTAGCAGTGTTTGTGTCACATCTCCAACAGGACTAAGAGTTGTCAGCTTAGCAGACAAAGGCTCCATGGATGGTAAGGTAGCTGACTCTTGTGTAGCTGTCACTGGCTGAAGTGTAATATTTGTTAGAGGAGGCTGACTGAAAGTAGGCAACGAGTACATCTGGAGAGGGTCTACAAGGCCTTGAGAGGGGTTTGGTACATCTGTTGACATTAAAGGGGAGGGCTGAAGAAGACCCAGCAGAGAGCACTGACTGCTATCAACTGAACCTGCTAGTGGGGCCTCCATTGTAGGAGATGTTAAGTGGTTCATCAATACATTAGCCCCCTCACCTGGTGATATAAAGTTGCTGCAGTCAGGCTCTGAGCTCAGGGCTTTACAAGATTCAGACTGTTGCATGTCAAGTGGTGTGTCTTGTAGCACAGGAAGCATTTCAGTGAACTGTGGGCTGGTGTCACATCTCTCAAGAAGAAGGGGCGTTTCAGAGGCCAACTCTGAACTGGAACCTACCAATAACTCCTCTGAATATGACATTTCAGGCACATTTGTAGTTAAGTTAGGTAGAATGCCATCAGCTAGAGTAGAAAGCATGGTCTCCTGGTTTACTAAAGGGGTTTCAGAGCTTTGACTAGTATCATATGATTTAGGGGGACCTTGAGTTGAACCATCAGTAGGATCTTTCTTGGCAACTGAGGTGGTGACTGGAGAAGAATCTGTCTGCTTATCATCGGATAACGCTTTGGGGGGCTGTGTGCTGTTAGTGGTTTCAAAGTCAGGAACATTTTTATTATTTTGTTTTTTGGCTTGTATTCGAGTTTGAGCATCAACTTTTTGAGCATCATCACTGGTTGCAATACTTGCATCACTCTCTGTACCGTCATCTACCCCATCTAGCTGAGCCATAGGTCGTGAGGAAGGTGAGGATGGAGACTTGGAATGATCTTTTGATCCCGGACAGCTGACAATTGTCCGTGAGAAGTCAAAATAGTGCTCCATATCTTCATCTGAGGATGTGTTGCCCAGGTCATCCCTGGCTGAGGCTGCAGACCGTGGCAAACTGGCAAGAAGGGACTTCTTCTTGTGCACTTCATGGGCTGGTCCCCAAAATTCCTCCTGATCATCACCTTCTACAACTATTTGCCCCCCACAGTTCATTGCCACTCCTTCATTCAAGAGTGTTTCTTCAATTTCAAGTTCTGTCCGCATCTCTTGGCCCAGACTCAAGCTGGGATCCTTGTGGAATGAACTGTAGGGAAACTCTTCTTCATCCTTCTGTTGGTCCAATTCCTCCTGGGGTGACGTACCATTTGCTGGAGAGACATCTTCAGGCTCTGGTGAAGCTAAGAAGTTGTGTGGCACCTCCACTGAGTCTGACTGGTTTAGATCAAACGACAATCGACTTCTAGGTAAATGTTGTACGGACGAAGAGAAGGGCACACTTGCAGAGGGAAAGCTCCCTGCAGTGTCCTGCCAGGGAGACTGAGGAAAGAATGAGTTACAGTGGGCTGTATTTCTGGAGCACTGGACTGAGGAAGAACTTCTACCTCCGACTGGGCGGGATGGTGGAGAATTGATCAGGTTGTCCGTAGCACTAAGTGGGAACAGTGGGGAAGTAGGGAGGGAATTTTTTCCAGCACGAAGGGTGATTGGTCCAGTTACAGGCCCCAGAGGAGGGGGGGACATGTGACTGCGCAGGCCTGTTGTCTGTGAGTGTGGGCTGTGGCGACGAACTCTTCGAGTCTCTTCCAGATCACTAATGGTCAGTATGTGGTGGGGTTTTAACGGAATTACTCCTAAGAAGAAAAGAGAATTAATCAGAGGCTTTATATTTACATCTGGCTATGATTTATGATTTATTTTTTTAAACAAGAAAAAGTTCAAATTTCTATCATACCTGGGGAGGGCAGAGGTCGGGACATTCCTCCAGCTGGTCTCCTGGGTTGGGGAATCTTTGGCCTTGCACCGTGATCTGACTTCGGCTGAGTACCTGGAAACAAGGTTTCTTCCATTGGGTGGTGGGACTCTGTCACATCAGCGTCTCGAGCTTCAGATTCTGAAGATTTATACAAATGATTTATGAATCTTTATCTGTCAACTTGTAGTAAATCACTTTCTAAGGCATTGTAGTTTTTAGAAGTAAAACACACACCAGGTATTGGACAGGGGCTATGAGCAATGGTGTGATTGTCTCCTTGGTTCGGCATCTCCTCAACTGGCTTCTCCGGGACAATGGGCCGGACCTCTCGGACCGTACATGTGTATTTGCACCGGCGCAATGGGTTAACTGTACTCCAGTACCAGCGGGAACACCTTATGAGGGGGGAAAAAAAAACAGTGTAAAAGTGTTTTTCATTCCACGTTGCAAATTCATTTATTTAATCAACTTTATATAATTAAGTTTAAAAAGAGAAAATGCAACTTACTGAAAACCAACAGGAAACAATTTTCCTTTGCTTGCTGAAAGTTCTGTCAGCACACCTAGTTTTTCGATCTGCAAGGAACCTGTGTAGTAACAATGTGGATACCAATAATGAGTGTAACAAAAGCTGATACTAGTGAATGCCTTTAAGAAATCAAACAAGCAGTTGACTAAAAGAAATCAGCTTACCAATCATCACGTTGATCAGTTCTGGCTCCAAGCCAGTCAAGAACTTTCTGCGGAGACTGATACCCTCAAAATCAACATAAACTCTGCGGTTTACTTCAAATTCCTGACCCGTTATCATCTGTAAAACAAACAAAACTAACTAAGACTAGGATTTATAGGTGAATTACCTATAAATCTTTTTACAAAGTGTACTTTTTAGATTAAAGTTGGAAGAGCAGAACGTACCCTGCCACTGATCAGATGTCGGTGTTTGTAGCAATAGACCTTTTTATCATCCTGGAAGACACACTGACGGGAGCGGGCACACATGAAGTGGTAGTTGCTTTGGCAAGATGTCAGGCAGCAGCCCACAGTGGCACCTGACTGGTTGCAGCGTTCACATCGCTAAAGAGAGTTAAGGTTAATGGGGGTGAAGAGTGAAAAGTGAAGTTTGAGTCAAAGTCATAAAGCAACAGCAAACAATAACAACAAAGACCCAGACTGATCTATTTTATTTGTTTTTCCCCTAACACTAACAATTTAGAACCAACTGGCTGGACTTTCTTTACAGGTTTACAAGTAATCAAACTCAGATTCCTTGAAAGCAATTTTCAGTTTACCAGGTTGGTTAACAACTAACCATCAGGCGCCCCCTCGTGACAGCACTGTGTACGTGTAGCAGAGAGCCATTGTCCTCTTCAAAAACCTCTGCAGACCACAGACAGCAGTTGACATGAGCCCACTCATTCTGGCCCAAGTACAGTAACCTGCCTGCTTCCTGTGGAACAAAACAAAAAAAATGTCCATTGGGAAATTAATCAAAAGGGAATGAAGAATTTACAAAAAAAAAGTGAACTGACTTTACAATATTCTGTGAGTCACTGTTAATTTTAATGTTCAGTGCATTACTTACATTCGGTTTGAGGTCTCCATATTTTTGGCACAAAGAGCACTGTCTCTCATCATCTTTAGACCATCCAGTGTCTAGATCGGCTTTTGAAAGTCGACCTCTTTTTCCTATATAAAATGCAAAAAAGTAAATATTTAGAGGAAGAAACATAACCCTAGAAAATAAAGAGCATTTTCTCCTAAACTGAAAACATTACCTTTGAATTTGAGTCTGCTGCTTTTGAAGTGGTTTAGGCTTGTTGAGTCCCTCGACATCGGAGAAACTGCCTCTTCTTCCTTTATATCCAAGCTTTGTCCATTGTCCTCCTGCAGGAGCCCCAGTGGAGCTCTAGATGAGAGCTCTTCCCTCTCCTGCCACTGGGCATAAACATGCTCTGCTGTGGGCGGATGAACAGCGTGGGATAACATCCCCCTGAAGAGAGAATTCAAAAGTTCAAAAGTTGATAAATTTTGAAGCTGTAGAAAAACAGACTGGTGCTTTCCACTTTCATATACAGTATACATCAGAAATGAGCAAACCCCTGTGCAATATCACTTAAATATCACTTAATACAATATTTAATACACAGAGTATTTACAATTGTATTGTATCGCCTCTCGATAACTGCATATGAAAAACCATAAACAAGACCACTAAAAATACAGGCCCAAAATTAGAAACTATAGCAAATACACCTGTGATGACTGACACACAAGTTAGAAAACCCACGATCATTGAAACAAAATTAAGTAAACCTGTGATTTCCAATTAGCTAGTTATAAAATGACCTGTGAACACCAGAACTTTCTCAGTGCTGGACCTAATGTAAAAGAAGTAAAAAACTGACCCGGTCACTTGGCATGAAGCTAACAGAACACCTTTGGGTTGTTTTATGGAAAAAGATAGAACAACACAGCATCACCAGCAAAAAAAAAAATGTCTCTGACAAATGGCAGATTGTCCCTCTAGAAATGTGTGCAACACTGGCATTGTTGATGCTGAAAAGATTAAGGCTGTCATCAAAGATAAAGATGGACACACAAGGCATTAAAATAATAAATCAAATGTTTGAATCTTGGTAGTGAAAGGTGTATTGACTTGTTGCAAGGAGTTCATACTGTGGGGCCTGTATTTTTAATGTAGTAAATCTAAACTGTTTAATTTTACATGAGAGCACATATCCTACTGTTCAACTTAGAAGTAAATCAATTACTGTAACGAGACACAGTTTTAGGTAATTTCACATTTAAGTGATGTTGAATATGGAAACATGGGATGGGCTGACTTCTGTTGTAAGCAAGTAGGTATGCAGCCCTCTAAATACGTAACTATGATGAAGTATCCCATAATACATTTTAAACATCCAAAGTGTTAAAAATGTAAACAGTGGGTTTGGGTCATTAATATTCAAATAAACATGTATACGAATGAATACATTACTCACACTGGCAAGTCTTTGGTACAAGGGTCCCACACCTTTGGGTCTTGGCTATTGAACCAATTAAATACCTCTTCAAGGAGCTAAAGAGAAAAATAATTCACTAATTATA